>VOQZ01000495.1:0-38230 GCA_008079305.1 Phytophthora palmivora | reverse complement strand
TTTCATGTAATTCACATTACGTATCATTTTTGCATTAAACTCCGTCACCATCATTTTTGGCAATCTGCAAAGCCAAGCCGATTTCGCAACTTGTGATCACAAGCAGCACTGCTCGTTTTGAAACGGCAAAGCCAAGCCGATATTCGCAACTTGTGATCACAAGCAGCACTGCTTGCTTTGAAACGGCAAAGCCAAGCCAATATTCGCAACTTGTGATCACAAGCAGCACTGCTTGCTTTGAAACGGCAAAGCCTAGCCAATATTCGCAACTTGTGATCACAAGCAGCACTGCTTGCTTTGAAACGGCAAAGCCAAGCCAATATTCGCAACTTGTGATCACAAGCAGCACTGCTCGTTTTGAAACGGCGAGGTCAAGCCGATATTCGCAACTTGTGATCACAAGTAGCACTGCTTGTTATGAACCCAAGCTAATATTCGCAACTTGTGATGACAAGAAAACATCGCATCATCTTCGCCTTGTTGATGTTACCACTAGGGTTTGGTAAGGGAAGATATTAGGTGGTGGGGCAAACGTGATGCGAAAGTGCTGACCGAATCGGTGACCGATAGACATATCAAAGCTGGCTTGTTATCAATAATGAAGATTTAAGATATTTCAAGAGATGCATCAACAAGGCGGTGCGGCACTTATACCAAATCATTCCTTCAGCTCGGTTCCTAAACTAGATTAAGTGTGTATCAATGCTTCTGTGAAAGCCAGCTATTTCCAGAAATGCACTTGGACTGGTGCTCTTTAACAACGGTTTTCTACCGAAGTACGTGAACTCGGCAACCCAAAACGATGTCTTTGACTTACGATTCGTGTGTGAAGCATGCGAAGCTAAGCCCAAGATCGACTACCGTGTGGCACTGGTTTTGGGGTAGAGACAAGGTAAAAGTTTTCAAATAGTCTATCTGATGGTTTAAACAAGAAAATTTTAGGATTTTGAATTGAATCGTTTGTCTAGTGTACGTTGCAGTAAGCTTCAGTGTACTGGAGGTAGCATCATAAGCCTGCCCAAAGCTAGCAGTTGCAGTAGTTGTTCGGAGAGCAGATCAACCGGGTACGAACTATTGCGACAGCGGTCTAAGTACACCCAGAATTCCCATGCAAATCGGCACCTGAGTCTGTCTATATTCCCCTACAAGGGTCATGCAGAAATATAAGTTTAAAGTTTCTAATGAATATGAACTGTTTTTATTGTTCAGAGCCATGTGAAAAGAGCATCGTGGACCGGAATGCAGAGATATTCAAGTGGATTTCAGCACCAGTCGTGAGCGCCTACAAGAAATGAGAGAGAGAGCTGGTGAGAATTGATATCGACTGTATTTTCACGTTGCAATGGAGAATTTTAACGATTTTTTCATCATGTTGTGGACAATTGGATACAGCATACCCGAGGAAGGAAGATCTCACTTTTATGGGCTTTGGATTGTCAGTCTATTCACCCGAGTGGATGGAAGAAGGCAAACATTTGCATATGTTAAAGGGATCGGTGTCATCGCCGTCCACACGGACAATGATGAACTCATGAAACAGATTGAAGAACGTAAACGGATCAAGCGCGAGCTGCAGAAGAATGCGGGCAACCATGGAGATTTACAGGATGGAAATGAACCGGACGACGATGATGATGATCTGGTGGAGGAGACGGACGACGACGATTTGTTCGACTTTGATGACGGTGAGGCAACGGACGATGGCCACGCACTGGTGGAGAACGAGGTGGTGCGTGGTCTCAAGACGCCGCGTGGACCTGCTGTCGTACCTGCGTCAATTACCTTGAGCGAGGTTAAAGACCGTTTTGTGGAGAAAGCCACGTACTCTTGTGAATGCCATGTACAAGTTCTGGGAGCGTCGACTGGACGGGTTTAGTGATCGATATGTGGACTCATGTCGACGACTCACAGAGCAGATGGAGAAGCAAGCAGTAAACACGCCACATAATGTGATGTGGCTGGTGCATCGGATTGAGGAGTACTTAGCTGGTAAAGATGATGGGGAAAAAGTGATGGCGAAGGAACGCGTCCACAGCGAGATTACCTGCTTATGTCATGCCTGCCAAATAAACGAAATGAAACTCACTCTCATATTACGTGTTTTTCATTTTGCAATCCTTTGTTTGGTATACAATAGAAATATTATGTGCAAGATAGAAGGATACTACATATTGGCAATTGTACAAGGTTTGATACTTCAAAGTATCACTCAGAGGCACTTCACGCGAATCATCGGAACCATTATCGACACTTGAGCCTTTGTCCGGTTGCTATGTTTAAGTGACCGTGACTGCGAGCGATTTTATAGAGTGAAACCTCAATCCGACCTCACACAACGTTCTAGGAGAAGTGTAACGACGTCATTAAATGTTCATTCTCGCAAGCGCTTCGAAAAGGGGTGTTTCCGTCGTTATCGGCAAAGTAAATGGTTGCACCACGTTTCACCAGGAGTGTTGTAGCATCTATATTCCCTGTTTCAGCCAGATGGACAAGAGGGATGTTGCCCCCTTCGTCCACTTAGTCGATTTCCGTACCATTCTTTATTAGAAGATTGAAAGCATCGAAATGTCGGTGGTGGAATACAGACTCCAAAGCAGCAAGACAGCTAGGAGTTAGTTTGTCGATTGACGTCCCTTTCACTAGAAGCTCTACTTTTATGAACAAATTGTTGTTTTCAGCAACATTTATGAGAGCTATCGTCCCGGTGTTATCAGGTACCTCGAGAAAAGCACCACGTTTAATAAGAAGTGTTTGTGACGTTCATCAAATTTTGTGTGACGTGAAGGTTGCTCTAATCTTTTTATCCAAATGTTGTGTTACATGAAGGTAGCTTAATTGACTCTTCAAGCTGACCATCACTCTTCGCATCCGTCATGTTCAGCTCGACGTGGGTTTCCTCTGCTCCCAGCGCAGCTCCAGCGCCTGTATCAGCCTATGACCTCACAGAAGAGTATGGCGCGGACGCCGCAGTCAAGGTGTCCCGTATTCTACAAGCTCTGGAGACTGCAGGGTTCCCCAAGGCCCATATAAACTCATACAGCGCCTTTGACCGCGTCTTAAGCGGTATTACGTGGTTATTGCATCGAATTGTGCGACGCGAGGACGCGGAGATAGGGAGAGTGCAATGGGACGTTCTGTTCCAGAGTCATAAGAAGATGAAGCCTCGTCTGGGGCTAGCACAGGAGGCAGTACGCTGTATTGAGACGCTTCATTATGCCTGTCCTGTACCTATTCAACCGCATCAGTTGCTGCTTCAGGACTTTGGAGACATGGAAACAGTAGAGAAACTTGTGCTGTGGTTGATAGATGAGGGACAAGACGCTCAGCATCTGGAGAAGATCCGGCGGGAGAGAGCATTTTTACAGGTTATGAGCCCACAAGACGAAAGGAAACATGTCTCACCGTTGAAGAAAGAGGTTGAGTTTTTAGTAAATACTTATGCACCAAAAGACGCTGGCAATATGTTGCAGTGGAGGGAGAAACAGAGGAGAATGAAGATGCATTGATCCAACGATGCTTGTTGGAATATGGAGAACGAGTTACTGTTGCTCTTGATGACGAGCCAATGATGGATACGAGTGAGGAAGGGAATAACCAAGTGGACTTTATGGCTCAAATTGCTAGTCAAGCAGCGGCGATTGCTTCAGGTGGAGCATCAAAATCGCGTGGAGGCAGTATGAGAGGACTGAGGAGGACGAAGAGAAACGATCCACATGCTGCGGACTTTGACCGACAGTATCAGAAGGCAATGAAGCAGGCAAAGGAGGAACAACAGGCACTGCAGAGTAAACGACGTGAGCGTGAAGCTAAATTGCTGCAACGAGTAGTTTCCGTCCCAGAGGAGAAACAAGATGAGATTAAAGAACGAGTGCGATCAAGTGACAAGTCTTCCCTTGATGCAGCAAGAACACAATTGAAGAATCATGAACTACAAATTCAGGCTCTGATTCAGGAAAAGAAGGATTTGGACGCGGCGACAAAGGATAGAAAGCTCGTGCTGTAGCCCTAGATGAAGCTCTCGCTGCTGTGAAACAGGAGATGACGGAATTAGAAGCACAGACACCAAAGGACGAAGCTGCCCAAGCGCACATGGCCAAGCTGCGTCAACTAGTGATGAAGAATGAGACTCTCAAGCGTGAGAAAAATGAGTTCCGAACCAAGTGTCGCTTAGAGCTGGAAGCACTGAAGGAACGGGTTGAGAAGATGAAGCTACTAGTAGCGGAAGACGCTGCCAAGCAAGGCGAAGAAGCGCTACGACTGAATGAGATCGAGCAAATGCACGCTCAAATGGCTCAAAAACACAAAGAGATGAAACTCGCAGCAGCTAAACAGACTCGAGCACTGCATATGAAGATGAAACAAATCGACGAGATTCCTACGCGCATCGAATTGGTGCAGTATGAAAAGCGGTTCATTGAACTGTACGACGAAGTGGCGTTGACACTGGATGAAACGCGTAAATATTATTGTGTTTATAACACACTCAAGACTACCCATGAATTTTTGGAGAAGGAGATTTCCCTGATAAACAGCATCAACGAGAACTTTGACGTCGCAATGGGGTCGAAGACAGCAACTCAAGCTTTCTTCATGCAAATTGAAAACATTATCCAAAATGTACAAGGAAGTGTCGCCAAACAACAGACTGCTCGAGACGACCATCAGTCTAGCGTTGAAACGCTAGACAGCAAGTACCAATTGCTGCTTGAACAAGAGCGAATGTACGTAAATGCAATTCGCGAGTTCCAGAAGGAGTGTGAGAAGAATGAAAAATTGAATGCTCGTCTCGAAGAATTGGCGAAAAAGTAGTGTGAATGAATGGTAAATACGGATATTGTAACAGATATTCGTAAAAATATCAACACCAAGTTGGAATCGTCGTTGTGTTGATCAAATTCGAATAGATTAATATGAGCAGGAAAAAGAACTTGTCCCCGACAGCATCACTCGCATCATGCCTGGATTTTGCTGCTCGTGTGCTCTCATCTACGGCCACTGTTCGAGAAATATGTACCAAGCCGGTACTGGCACCAATGGTTGTAGAAGCACACCGATTTGGGCAGCAAGTTATGAAATATGTCGAACCTGGTGTTCCTGCTGATATTCGGAAGCTTCTCAGGATTTTGCAAAGCATAAAACTATGTCGAGAGACTCCATTAGCGGAATTGGATGTGGCTGACTTGACATGGGACTTTGAAGGACCTGTGGCCGACACACTGGACATGGAGCTGAAGGAACTGAGCCATCGAGCCGCAGAGAATTCAACGGATACTTGTGTAGTATTTTCAACACTCTCGCAGTCTTCAGGTGGCGGACAAGCTGTCATTTGGTTTTCTTACATACACAATCAAATCTTACGTGATGAAAACGACAGAATGGAGCTCCAGATTTTGTTGTATATATGTCCTGGTCGAGTCAAAGTTGTCAAGAGCGTGAGCGATTTGATCAAGAAAATATACTGTGAACTGCCGACTTTACGAGAAAATGGAGCGGTATACAACGTTTGGGCGGTGATTCTGGGGTTGAAATCAAACAACCAGACTGTGATCGGGGAATTGGCAAAAACGCAAGATAATGATAACAACCAGTGTGAGGTTGAAAGTATCGTGAAGTTTCCGAGCAGCCCCATTAACTCTACAGTTGCAACGACAAACCAAGTAAACGTATCCACTGAATTAAGAAATTCAAGAGTACTTGACAACCAGGATACGGCAGGCAGTTTTCGTGAATCACCGAAGATCCGTAATGATGCTATCACAGAATTGCTAGGTACTGACGGTGACCCAAAGAAGTTGTCACCTGTATCGTCACGTTCCCCTGCTTATCATGAAGTTAAGACTCAAAGCTATGCTACCACAATAAGTCAATATTCTCGTTTGGTTTGCCTCAAAAGACATCTATAGAACTGCAACGGGAAGTTCGTGAGCCTGTGTTCGATGGTGGGGAGGTTCCTGAGGTGGGTGAAACTGTTGGAAGCAGCGTCAAACCAGAAGATGACAATGTGAAGGAAGACTCAATTGACTTAATTGCTCCTGGCGTGACTTTTGATGGTGAGGAGGTTCTTGATGCGGTAAAACTGTTGAGCGCATGATAAGAACAGATGATGTCAATGTAAAAGAAGACTCAATTACCACAAATGCTACAGACGAAAAACAGCAACAAGATCTGCACCCCAAACGAGCTGTAATATCGACTTCACTAGCAGATTTCTCAACCACAGAAAAACAACGAAACTTTGAGACAGAAGCCGGAGTTGGTCTAGGTATCCACTTGCAACAGGGATTAGCATGGCGAAGTTGTGATGGCAAAGTACTACGGAGGTCGGTACGTTCGCAGCAAGCAATGAAACATCCTAAACGAAGTTTGGACGAAAACACCTACACAGATCATGACAAAACCTGTGGAAACAAACAAGATCCCGATGGCGATGCTGGCGTCGGGCGTAGCGATGAAGTACTCGATGAACTCCATGCTGGCGACAATAAAATAATTGCGAAGGCATGAACAAAGCGCCTGGTTGTGGTAAAGGGAAATTCAAACTCCTGAAGTGAATTCACCAGTGCATGAAGAGCGAGGCGTATTGTGTCTATCAACAGAAGAATTAACAGACAATAACTCAACTTCGTTTCCACGTATTGGGCATGAGCCTCAGGTCGATTCTTCTGGGCTCTCAGTTTCGCCATCCGAAAACGAAACCATTCCACCGAAACAAAATCTGAAGCATGCTGCGGTGAACTACAAAGATAAACTCGGTGCACGAGTTTGGTGGGAACTTGAGTATATCGCAAGAAAACTAGAACGCGAGGAGATGATAGAGCGGCAACAACAACAAGCTTGCCAAGTCCAAGGAAATATCCAAGTTAAACATGGGCGATGTTCAGCTACTGCGCAATTTGTGGATTGAGAAAGATGGTATCAACAGAATCGGCGAGGAATGATCGAGCCGTAAAGCGAGAGGAGGTCCGATTGTGACAGATCAACGTGTGAGTTGTGACCAGTGGGTCGCGAGTGAATTAACTATTCCTTCTTCGGTTGATCCAGCCCAAACCAGGAATACAGCAGTGATACATGTGTGCTGGTTCCCTCAAGCTTGGAAAAGAGAAGCGAAGCTCCAATCACTAATGAAACACAGCCGAATGACCGTCATAGTGCTGACAATGCTCAGATAAAGGTATCGCATGACATCACTTTGCCACTCGCTAAGAACCAAGAATGCGCAATAAATCTTGAAGCTATCAATCAAGTGGACATCTCTTCACTGTCAGTTGAAAACACTAAAAGCGAGAAGCAGGGAACAGGTGTAAGGCGTTCTGCTGAGCAAAATGTTGAGGAAATAAGTCGACTTTTAAACGAGTGCTCAAAGCCAGGAAATTCTCCCGCTAGTTCGTTTATCAGTCTGGACAAGTCTCATGAACCTGATCCAAACAAGCGCATGAACGGAGGCAACCCACTAGAACCTCAATATCGCGATCTGCTGAACGTGAAGCCGTGAAATCTCGACCACGGGATTTTATCGGGTCTGCAACCACGAATAACAGCACCGAAGAAGACGAGGAAGATGATATTGTGGCGCAGGCAATGTGGGGAAGCACTCATACTAGCTACGAGCGGGATCGCAACACTAACGTGCAATCTTCATTCAACAAATATGAGGTGGAGAAGACAGAAATTTCCGCTGTTCCGTTCAACATTCGCGGCCGAGTACCTATGCGATCTCGAATGGATTCTAGCCGAGTTACTACTGCTACAGCTGAACATTCGACTTCAAGTGGCACCGACGGTAGTTCTTCCGCGCATTCATCACCCCGTAGCAATGCAAGTGTTCAAAGCAAAGAGGTCAAACCATCGATTCAAAAACCTTCGGAGCTGCATCGAACCTCGACAAATATTCAGACAGCACCTACACAACCTCCTGTAGCTACTTTTATTGCTCTACACGAAGACAACGCCAGTGGCCACGCAACTACTTCTGCGAAAACTCGCCAAGAGAGGCTCAACGAACTTCGACAGAAGAAGCTTCAGAAGTTACAGCAAACGCGAGATATGTCGCTCCATCAACAAAAAGAAAAGCAAGACCAGCGCAATCGACCTTTTTCCTTCGCTAATTCGGTTTACTCGAAGGCGTCAAATCGTCAACTGATGCAGAACGCTTTGGAGTTTACACTGCTTGCAGGTGGGTCCATGGAGAGGGAACGTACATTAGCATTGCAAGCTCTAGCTGAATCTACCTGTGACAACTTTATTGTGTTGCTCAAGTCGGCAAAAGAACTCCAATTCCGTGCACTGTACGAGAATCACGTAGAACGAGATTCAGCGACTCGGATTTTCTCGGTGTTGCCTAACAATTCGTCCAGGGTCCCGCTGAAACTTGGTAATAGCGAGATGATCTCGCAATTTTTCAAGTACAGCTCGGCGAAGAAACAGTTTCTGCCGGTTCCTACCCGGTCTTTCACGGTGAAAACAGACGCATGCGCACTTGTAGACCAGCTTGTCTTCAAGGGCAAGTCGAAGAACAATGTTTCAGCATTGGCTCGGTTGCTATAAGTTGTTTCAGCAAATGGAAATTGGATAACTTACAGCACTTTGTTGTCAGCTTTCGAGCTTACTAATATTTCGCGATCATTAAGGCTGCCAGTTCTTTCTCTCGGGAATTGGTCGATAGCCTCGAAATGCTGGCAGTGAAGAGCGTGCGGGTAACACACAAAGTAGCGCCATCAGCATAACCCACTCAATCGGGAACTCAAGCACTTCAATCATCACGACCCAACGCAATAAACCATCATTTGTGTGAGCTGCTCCATCAGCTGCTGTACCTGTCGGAAAGAAGAATGCCGGGTTGGCCTGCACTACACTGTGTAGTGGGATGTGTGGCCAGTGGAAATCACTCGGTTGCGTCGTATTCCCTACAATTGAACTTGAAGCTTCGTCCGATGGTGGGGTACATTGCGACGCCGCCAAAAGCATCAACGATATCGTGTGCATGAGGCAAAATCCCGCTGCAATGAATGCAATGCGTCGGATGTTTCTCTTCCGATGCGTCACATCCTCAGCCACCTTATCCAACAGTAGACACATCCTCTCTCCATAGGCTGGCAACAAAATGACACACGCTGCCCAACAACAGACTAACAACATTGTAGCCACAAGCAACAAACTGCGTCGAATGTTACTGGTTGGGTCTTGTCGAGCAAAAGGAACATCCCCATTTGCAAGAGGTACACAGCCACCATCAATCTGATAAATAAAAGCCTCGGAGGTGGTGGAGGTTTCAACGACGACTCGGGAGCTGCCATAGCTCCACTATCTCTCCTTTCATCAAGATCAGGAGCTCCTCTCGTATGGAGACTTTGCAACAACGAGTCGGTGGGTCTGTTTTTACTGGAATGAAAGTGGTAACTGGTTCCCTGCACTTTGTCCACCATGGCTGCCCACGTGTTAAACACGAGGAGAAATACTCCACCGAGTATCAACGACGCAGAGGCGCCTAAAACTTGCCATAGGAACACCAATTGAAGATACGACAAGTGCAAATGGGCGGCATCTCGGTCCAGCAGGCCATGGGCATGAGACTCAAATAGAGCCAACATCCATAGAGCTACGAGCAGAAAAGCTGAGGCCCGTAGTGCGGCCCCTACGGCCAGTAAACCGTAGAGACGCACGGCCGTGTAGTCTCGACTCCAAGTGCGAAAGCAGACGACGAATGGCCACGAAGCCAGGGATCAGGAATAACGCTCCACACGAGTATACACTGGCGTACAGGAGGTATACGAAGGAGGTCGAAGTGGCCGATGGCATGGCCGACGCGGCCGACGCAGCAGACGCAGCAGAAGACGTGGCCATGAGCTCGAGAGGACGCACTAAGAAGCACAAGTACGTAACTAAGTATACGTTTGCACAAAAGTATACGAAGTATCCATTTATATCACTATGATTCGTAAATCATGTATTAAAAATGGGTCGTGTAACATGAGTCAAATAGGGGTAGTATACGTTGTATACCTCGTGATCTACGTGAAGGCTACCACCGAGCTATTGCAGAGACCGACCGAGTTCTCGCAATGTGGCGCTGCGAGCCCCAGTGTCTTCTGATACGCACTGCTTATGTTGGAGAGTGTTTTGGATGACGTGCAGCAATGAACGGGGTGTGAGTTTGACGGTCAGAGAGCCGCAATTTCGGGGTGTCGAATCGTGCGGACTCGACTGCTGTTGACGTAGCGTCGAGTGCTTGTAGCGGTGTAAAACGCAGTCGAGGTGGCTCATAATCGATAAGTGTGTATAAAAGGTAGGTCTCAATTAATGGGCAACTTTGAATTTCTTTCGCTGCTGTAAAATAAGGAATGGTGGAGACGAGGTTAAAAGGAAGGAAGTCTGTTGGAGGATATCCCGATCCTAGGTCCGACCGACACAGGTGGACTGCAATCGGGAATGTGTCTTCAGCGCCTCTACTGCACGAGGCAACTAATTAAGCAAGTGCTGTACTATGCGTCTCGGTGTGGGATCGCTTGTGTTATTTAGAAGCCAGCGCGTGACGCCAGCGGAGGGATCCGATACGGGGGCATCTGCTCGGAGAAGAGGCAGACTGTATTATGTGTGCATTTCCACTCGACAAGGTCGAAAAGCCTGAAGTACCAAACGTGTGATGATGCGCTTCTGACGCCACTCAAAGATGGCTTGCAATCTCGTACTACTGCGTTAGATACCGACGAAGTCTTTGAGCCATCGACCATCCCAAAAAAGAAGTGAGAAGACACAGTTTTCTCCTAATATGCCAACGGCCTACCCAATGCCGTTGCCTAAGATCGTCCATTATCGACTTGAATGTATACCTTTAGTATACGCCGTTGAAGCCATACTCAAACCAAGTCAACGTTTCTGATCCGTCGACCTGGCTTTACCAAACAGACGTTGTTCTAAAGCCAGGCGATCGACCACTCAGATCGTCGCATTTCGATTCGATTACCTGGCAGATTGCATACGAAATCTGAAAATAATTCATTATATCAGGTATCGAAAATAAAGAAACGAGCAAGCAGTCAACATTATCTCCACTGGATTGAAGCAAGATGAGCTGAATTTAAATACTAGAGGCAACAATCCTGGAGTTGCCTTCATGAACTTATGCTTTGAAGTCTATCCTAAATAACAGGCTAACTACATACAGAATCGTAGAAATAGCGAAGACATGCACGTACTATTCGAAAAATAGAGCGTGGTATCGTATTCAAGCGATCCTGTTTACATTGATTTAGAAGCCCCGTCTTACCACGCTGGACTGGTACGTTGTGGTCGTGCTGTCGTGCTGGGGTCCACCCACCCCTCCCCGTATCAGCCTGGCCGTCACTCGGCAAACATCGATTTTCCCGACGGCTGTCACCCGTGCCATTAGTGCTTAATCGTATTCTGTCACCAAGATAGATCCAGCATCAACAAGTTGAGCAATGCAGCCGCCTGAGGAGACCAAAGCCAAAGTCTCCAATACTAGTGACACTAGTATCAAGAAACGCAGGGTCTCCGTTAAAAAGAAGAAAGCAGACAAGCGCGAGTCTGTGGACCCCGTTGAGGTCGATGGCGAGGAAGACCCTGCCATAGTTGCTACACGACATCAAGGACTCCAGGACCTTATCGTGGCAAGTGTCTGTACCAATCCCGCAAGTGTGAAAACGAACGGGCTATTAAACGCAATGGTAAACCGCATAATCTTTGTGAGGAACATCGATCGAAGCAGAACCAGCATCAACGCAAGTTCGATGCCAAGAAATTTTCGAGGAAGAGACGACGAGACAGCGTGTCGGATGAAGATACGCAAAACGACGAGAAACCGCGGACACACCGAAACGAGGAACCCATTGCCAAACACCATCGAGTGATGACAAACCAGGCGGAAACGAGGACGCCAACAACCACCTCGAAACCTCCAATGCCGATGGTACCCACTATGAGAGGGAATTATCCTCCAGTGTACACTGCAGGGTCTACGCCATTATCTGCTCCATTGACTAAATTACCGTCGATTCAAGTCCTCGAAAGCCAATCTTACCCCCATCATCAGTAGTGTATTCACATTCTGGTTTGGGTCCGGAAGCGTATCCTCGAGGTCACGTGGTGTACTCAGATTCAATTGGGAATCATCGTCCGAATTTACAGCAGCAAGTCTCTTCAGGGTATTCGCACTCAGAACTAATTGCTGCTAGTATTCTGGTTCAGCCACAGCCTCCACCACTAACACCGGGGTATTATAGAAACGAGGTTTCAGCAGGTACGCCAACTGAGGGCAGAGGACATGGCATGACAACTCCACGTGTGCTACCATCACTGTTGGTACCTCCATCGGCTGCGTTGTCGCCGAGTCTGTACCAAAGGATCAACGGAATTGTGCCATCTCCAGCACAACGTTTTGCACCGGTAGTCATGACTCCTGCTTCGAGTATTTCTGTGTCTCCAGCGAGATCAGCTGGAAATGTACTTCCCTCTTTAATGTCTTTTGGACGACGGAGATCGGCAACGTCCACTCCGTCCGTCTCAAAGCCGCCAAATTACTGACAATTGAGCTAAGCGATCAACTGCACGCCGTCAAATTTCAATGCAATAATTGACATTGAAACGTTTTATCGATTATGATCACGACTATGTTTCCGCTTTGGAAAAATAGCTTTTCCCGCTTTCATCGACACACCACACTCACCACCCGTTATAGTATTTCATTAAAATCCGACTCTGGATTTTGTATGTTATCCTTAATTAACGACAAATTGGGATATGTACTCAACCACATTATTGTGGTCGTTTGCCCGAGCAGTGTCAACAGGAATCATGTCATGGTTGTTTTTATGTAAATGGCTGCACCATTATCGATGAGAATCTTGACAGTGTCGAGGTGTCCGTTTTTGCAAGCGGCATGCAATGCAGTATTTCCGTTTGGTCCCTGCTGGTTAATATTGGCCCCATTCTCCAAAAGCACCGAGACAACATCAACATGGCCCTCTGTTGTTGCTTTCACGAGCGAATTATCGTACGCGTTGTTGGTCGTATCTACCGATGCACCCTTTTTAATGAGTAATCTCACCATATCAGCGAGTCCGGAAGCTGCTGCCATCAGCAGCGGATTGTCACCGTCCCCATCAACTAATGCAAATGATGCACCACGATCTAAAAGAAGTGTCGCGACGGCAGGTTGTCCAAATTCACATGCTACCTGTAATGCAGTAGCACCATTCGGTCCTTGCTCGTTTATGTCTACCCCTTTCTCCAAAAGCACAGTGACAACATCAACATGACCTTCTCTTGCAGCGATGATAAGTGAGGTCCATCTGGAATTGTTAGCGGCATCGATGGCTGCACCGTTGTCTATCAACAGACGTACTATGTCGGTTTCCCCATTTTCGGAAGCAGTGATCAAAGGTGTGTCTCCATCTTCATCCTCAAAGTCAAACGACGCACCATGTCTGAGCAATGTTTCAACGACCTCCAGATAACCATTTTCACAGGAACAGTGGAGAGCTGTAACTCCATCTGAACGTTGCTTGTTCACATTAGCTCCCTTATCCAGAAGGTTTGAAACGATGCTCATGTGACCCTCTTCTGAAGCTTTAATCAAGGGACTCTCACCATAATTGTTTTCCGAGTCTACCGCTGCGCCGCTTTCAAGAAGAAATTTGACAACATCCGCATGCCCACGCGTAGCAGCTCTAATGAGTGCACCATCACCATCCTCGTCTACCGCATCGATTGATGCTCCATGATCGAAAAGAAACTGAATGATGTCGAGGTGTCCATGTTCGGCAGCACCCATGAATGGAGTCCAGCCTGAATTATTCGCCGGGCTGATGGAAACCCCAAGCTCGTATAAATATTTCACAACATCGAATTGACCATTTTCAGCAGCTGTGATCATTAGTGTGTTTCCATTGTCATCAACCACGTCGATCGATGCACCATATTCGACAAGTGCTTTTACAACAGAAACGTCGCTGTTTTCACAAGCGATATAGAGAGTCGAGATCCCACTTGGAAGTTGTTCATTGACACTGGCCCCGTTTTCGAGTAGTAGAGACACACTATCAACATTTCCTTTATCACCACAGGCTCTCATAATCGCAGAGTAACCCGCATTGTTCACGGCGTTAATGTTTGCGCCACGTTCTACCAAAAGCGTCACCATAGCCACATCACCGTTTTTGGCAGCACAGATTAACGCAGTATCACCAACTTCATCCGCCAAGTCGATCGAAGCTCCGTAATCAAGAAGCTGTTTAACAACGTCGAAATGTCTATTATCACTCGCGGTAAGGAGAGCTCCAACTCCGTCCTTGCACTGGTTGTCCACATTTGCCCCTTTTTCCAGAAGGACCGATACAACATCGGTGTAGCCTTCTAGTGCCCCGCCCATGAGAGCAGTCCAGCCGTTATTATTTGCCCAGTCAATGGAGGCACCATTCTCCAACAGTAACTTCACTACAGCTGCATGTTCCGTTTCAGCTGCGGCCATCAGCGGAGTGCTACCACCCTCATCAGCCAAATCAACTGAAGCACCATTTTCGATAAGTAACTTGCGGTGTCAAAACGTCCATGTTCGCTCGCAATACGTAGAGCACTACCTCCATTCAGAGATTGTTTGTTCACGTTTGCTCCTTTCTCAAGCAGCACCGCTGTGGTAATATCGCCATTCTCTTCTGGTGCAGCACTCAGGAGTGCTGTCCAGCCTTCACAATTAGTTAAATCAATTGATGCCCCGCGTTCAAGGAGCAGCCTTATCACTTCGTCGTGACTGTTCTCTGCAGCAATAATCAGTGGAGTATCTCCGTCTTCATCGACTGCGTCAATCGAAGCACCATGTCTGCAAAGCACATTGACCGCATCAACATGTCCTGCCTCACACGCAACATGAAGCACGCTGTATCCATTCAAAGGCTTTTTATTAATGTCGGCACCTCTTTCGAGGAGAATCAACATGACATCAACGTGACCGCGCCAGCTTGCACTCATCAATGGGGTCCAATCACTGGAATCTGTCAGGTTAATGTCATTGTCTGAATTTTTCAACAGTATTTCGACGGTTTTCGCTTCTCCTCGCTCACACGCAATTCGTAGCGCGGTATCACCATTGCGATGCTTCTGATCAATGTCATTTGTCTTCATTTTTTCAGGTGCTGTCGATGTAATTCCGACCGATGTGAAAGCAGAAACGACATCAGCAAAGCCCAGCTTCTTCTCAGGAGGAAGTCTCTCATAAATGAGCTGCACGAATTCGCTGTATCCGCTGAAGTAAGCTACGTTAAGTGGTGACCAGTTGTGGAAATCCCCAGACAAGTTGAGGTTCGCCCCACTATCCAAGAGAATCCGAACCACATCCAGCCGTTTGTACCAAATTGCAGTAACCAAAGCTGTCCCACCACTGGGTAACCTCGCATCGATATTGGCACCTCGATTTACAAGAAACTGCACGACATCAGAATATCCTAGCTGTGCTGCTGTGATCAACGGTGTATAGCCTTCGTTGTCTGCTAGTTCGATGGAAGCACCATGATTCACAAGAACCACGACAATATCCATTTGGCCATACTCGCAAGCAATATTCAATGCCGTGGCCCCAGTAGGCAGTTGTAAATTGACTGATTGACCGGCTGTCTTAGACTTTAGCAATGCCTTCACCACACTCAAGTACCCTAGTTCTGCCGCCTTCATTAGAGCTGTCCAACCTGCATTATTGGCTAGACAAATGGACACACCACTCTTAAGTAACAATTCAACAATCTTAACATGTCCGTGTCTTGCGGCCGTGAATAGTGGACTCTCACCATCGTTATCTACCGTGTCAGCCGACGCACCATAGTCGAGAAAAAGCTTTACAGTCCCGAAATTGCCATTTTCACAAGCAATTAGAAGACTATTAAATCCATTCGGAAGCTGTTTGTCCACTGCTGCCCCGTTTTCCAGTAGGAACGCTATAACGTTGTCATGCCCTCTTTCCGAAGCGTGCATCATTGCAGTCCAACCGTCGTCATCACATAAATCGATGGAGGCATCATTTTCAACAAGAAATCTCACAACGTCTTCACGACCATTGTCGGCTGCAATAGTCAATGCAGTATTGCCATCCACGATTCTCTTGTCGATCTCCGCTCCTCTCTCAACAAATAATCGAGCAACATCGATACTTCCGTGTTCACACGCAACACTAAGTGCCGTATTTCCACGCAACCCTTGTTTATTGATGCTGGCTCCTTTATCCAGCAATATTGCCACTACATCAACGTAATTTTTCTCCGAGGCACTCATGAGCGCAGTCCAACCAGTGTAGTTTACCAAGTCAACCGATGCACCACATTTCAAGAGTAAAGTGACCACATTTTCATAGCCATTTTCAGCAGCAGTGATAAGTGGATTATCACCATCAATGTCAACTGCATCGACTACTGCACCCCTATTAATTAAAAGTTGTGCTACATTAACGTGCCCACTTTCACTTGCAAGATGGAGAGCAGTGTACCCACTTGAGAGTTTTGCATCAATTGACGCGCCGTTATCTAATAACAATTTGACTATTTCACTATGACCGTTCGAAGATGCCCATAGTAGTGCAGTCCAGTCATTTTTGTTTGCCAAGTCGATAGTTGCTTCGTTCTTTACTAGAAGTTCCACAATTTCCAAATGTCCATTTTCCGATGCGTAAATCAATGGAGTATTTCCATTTTTATCCTCAGAATTGACCTCCGTTTTACACTCCAGGAAAATTTGAACTGCGTTGATATCTCCAATAGTACAGGCACCATGCAGAGTGAGTGTGTCACTCTTGTCATTTTCATCAACTCCATGCATCTCAGGTTCGGGTTCGTCTTCATCTCCGTTGTACTCGAATTTCTCACTTCTCATTCTATCTGTGATTCACAGAGTTTCCTGATGTCCAGATAGTTCTTGTACCTCTCGGTTTAGTGAGTGGCCACTCGTCTACCATTTGGACTCGAAACTGGAGAACCCAGGGTAAGACCAGATTTGTGGTATAGATGCAGCAAACTGATACGGGTTCACCTTGGACCTTGCAACTTCTTGGTGAGTTTGAATCCATTGGGGTCTAAGTGGAACTTCCTGCGAGAGGTGCGTTCGATGTTAACTGTGTAACTGTGCGAGGGCTGGATGACTGGATGTGAGCTGGACGATGTCAAGCGTTAAAATCAGCTTAGAGTTAGATTCTCAAAGAAACAATTTGTTGTTCTTGATAACGTTGTTATCTGTGGTCCATAGCAGCATAATTAGATGGGCACCATGAGGACTTCCAGTTACATTGAGGCCAATTCCGATTCCAGATGTAGTCATGGTAAACACTTCAATAGCACGATGACATTGTCACTAATTGAATGCAGTTTTTAATTTGCTTCAGCTTTCTGTCTTCGATGGATTATTGCCAACAAATTTTAGCATCAAAATTAATTTTTCACCCTTAGACTTGTCACCGTAGGACCGGCATTATTAGTTTTATCGCAGAGCTGTATTTTACGGTAATGAAGACTGGTCACATTGTTGCTTAAAAGTGGATGGGAGCAAGCGATGATTGACGTCGTCAAAATCCTTGTGGATATCGACATTAGGAGTAACAGGGTTGACATTTTTACACCATGAAAGCAAATTGATACTGAACATGCTACACAATGCTGTCAACTGAAAATCAATTCGCAGCTACACCAAACTAATCTAAGTTTCTCCCACACACGCATTCTATTGCACTACGACACTCTCCAATGATAAATAGCTCTTCGTTCGAGCACTTCAACTTGCACCTTGTCTATAGCCCAACTCAAAAGTCGAGCGGAATCATATCTTGACCGTCATCTGCCCGCGTGAAAATGGACTCACGTCTCGAATCGGAGAACACAACGAAATTCCCTGGTGTCTGGCCTGATTGAGCCAATGGGATCATATCATTGCGGTCCGAGTCGACCGAGGTTGTGCTGCCTTCAGGGACAGAAGGCGGCAGTCGGTGCATCTGCATCGGGACGGAACCTCGTCGAGTAGTTGAAGTCATATAAATTTTGTTGCTTGGCGTAGTCGGGTCTTGATGATGTGAACTGGTTGAAGCTGTTGACGTTGCCTTCACGGCGGCTACAATCGCTGCTGTTGTGCTTGAGGGCTGGTTGTTCATTCTGGAGAAATGGAACTGGTTTGAGTTGGTTCTTTCGGCTGATGCCTCAGTTGATGCTGGTCGAGCTACCGACTTGGAACTATTAGATAGTCCAGTTCCAGATCTGATGCCAGAGCTAGCAAAGTTGGGCTTTGAGCTGGAGTCCTTAGCTGAAAACGTAGAAGACAATGGAGCCGTAGCAGCGGGGTTCCATGTCATCGCAGCTGTGGTTTGACTGCGGTGACGAAGAACATCAGCAGGACGAAGCGTGTTGGGTTGAGGCACTGCGAGATCGTCGCGGGTGCTTGTATTGCTGCGGTATCGAGCATCAGTATTGCTGGTACCTGGCCATCGAGTGGGCAAAGTTCGTCCGTTGAACGAGTCATCTACATCGATGTCACCTTTCTGAACGAATGCTTCAGCCTCTTTCTCCCTTTCGGGCTCTTCAGGAACCTGGATCGTCAGTTGCTCACTTCTGTTAGGCATTGGTGGTCGCTGCACTGGAGCAGGTTCATACAGATCATCGGACGGTCTGGGCTTTATGGACAGACCAGCGAGTGCCAGGATGTCTGGGTCACGAGAGAGATCACAAGCCGATCCGTCCGACATGGCTGAAAAGTTGGTGCCTCGCGAATACTGTGAGGCGTTGTCATTAGTGTATCGATCGTGCGACGAACGCGAGAATGAACTACTCGCTGTGGACATTGACACCATACTGTGCTTGTCCTTGAGGCGCTGTGGTAACTCGGGATCTGACACGTTGCGCATACGACGGAGTTGATCTGGGTCAGACACGGTGCGAAAGCGAGGTGGCGCTGGCTCATCCACTGCTGGGAACTTGTCTTGTAACTCATCGGATGTGACTGGGAATTCGTCCACTGGTTCATCCAGTCCAAGGCTGCTTGCTGTGAATGGTCCATTATCCTCAACCAGTGTACCAGCACCTCCTTCCGAAGGAATATACGTCGCAATAGAACCCAGACGACGCTCATAGCTGACATCATCGGAGCTGTCGAAGGAGATAATTTCTTCGTCGTCATTGCTGGCACTTAATCCAGTTCTAGAGCGAGCGAGCAATGGATTCTCGCCGCTGTAATTGCTCAGATTCTCGCCACTATAATTGCTCCCCGAGTCCGAATTGCGTCGAGTTTTCACAATAACTGAAGTTGTTAAGCCGTGACGGAGATCTGCAACACAGGCATTACAACCTCTTGCCTCTCGAAAACTACGAGAGTTGGAGCTGTTCCGTGTTGCACCCATTCCTTCTCCCGATGTCGAGTGCCAAATGTCTCCCGTCTGGCTAAAATCTGCATTCATCGGTTCACCGCGTTGTGAAGATACTAGACTGTTAGCTGCACTGGCAGCCAAAGTACTGCCACTACCGTCCGTGACTTCATATCCAGCCATATTGACCATACTGGAGCACGCACCGCATACTGCTTCGCCGCAGAAGCGACAGTGATGGCAACGGCGGAATGTGCGGAACATTTTCAGACACATGAAACAGTGATCACTCTGCTTCCACGTAAGCTTACTCAGACAATGCAGGGTAACCTCAGGTCTTAAAACCTGGGCCAGATTGCCTACACAACTCGCTAGTGTCTGTAGCCAACGCTGATACTTTCTAGCATACTTTAATGTCGCTTTTGTCGGCAAAAGCGACAATAGTAGCGAAAGCCTCAGCACATTTGGTTCCGAAGTTTCTTCAATAACAAATCCCGAGTTCCGGAAGTGGAGTCTATCTGTGCATTCTGGAATTGGTAGCTCCGGTACATCCTGGAAATTGACGCTACTGAGCACGTGAACACCAACCAATCTGCTCTGTGGCTGAAAATTGGACGTGTTCGACCTGGCTCGTGCCGTACCTCGTCCAACTCGCTCCAGAACACCGGAATCATGTCGAGAGAAGGCATCTTGGTAGCAAACAAGTGTAAAATCTCGGTGGTTCTCAACATTTCCGAGTTTCGCCTGTGCCTTGAGTGTCAACCAATTGACGGAATACGCATCGTCCTCTGAGAAACTTCTACGTGATCCATCCACTCCAGCATCCGGGTCTTCCGCGAAAGGTGGTGGAGTGGTACAGGTCAACTTGTCGAGCGTAACGCCATTCTGAAAATATTGTTGGAAAACCTGCCTCATGACGAGTCGGAACTCGTCGGTTGTTGATGAATGCAACAATTCCAACATCGCAGCCACTTCAGTGTGCACCGTTGTGACTGCTCTGACAAGATAGTAATCGGACGAGTGACCTGCACCACGTCCGAATTTCCTAGCTGTCGTGACATTTGGTGGTAAATTTCGACCTGCCATTTCATAGAGCATGGAACCATTGCGTTCATTGGTAAATCTCCATCCCTGCGTGGTTGTCGCTAGTATGGCCAAGTCCGAGGCTGCTTCGTGCATCCGCTCAAGCATGAGCGTTGATGGTGCATGACCCGTAGTTTTGTTACCAGCCGTGCGGCTCATGTTGAGCGGGTTGCAGCTCGACTTTCGGAATGCGTTGGGACGTACGGGTGGGCGACTTGGTAACGGCCTGGCGCTTAACATTTGGACGGGCGGACGTTCGCTCGTCTCGTCCCTTTTTGCACGATCCCGCTCCAGCACTTGCGGCTATCGAATCGAAGCGTTTATCAGAGTCGGAAACAGTGCTCTGGTCTCAATCCTGGCGATGGAAAGAGAGATTTTCAATGAGATTTCAACCAAAGCACACGACGTGGCTGCTGACAGGACCCAATCGCGGAATGACTCGCATGTGGCAGGCGTTACTTGGTACCAGGAGGAAACAAGGACACGGCTGAACGACGCTGCATGGATGGAGGCGGAGAATAGGGGGCGTACGTCAGCAGATGGCCGTGATAGAGTGCAGACAGCAGCTCAGATACCTTGACGTTTGTATGGCAGTTCCAAGTAGACTAGCATTAGTGCAGATTTGGCAACCTACAGATACTGCAAAATTCGATATGTACCTGATACCGTGGAGCTGAAATTGGTTTTAATGATTTATTTATAACCTGTACAAATCGATGTGTACCAATCGGTTACCTAAAGGGCGGATCAAAAACTTGAGTCAAAATCGACAATCGAACAATCGCTTCAGTGAAGATTCGACGACGTTACGATGTCTTCAAAACCAGGACGCAGTGGCTTTCCGATGCTTGCGTGGCTGCCTGGCGTAAGCTGGACTCCAGCCTGGAGCTCTGCCGCGGGAGACCAACTTGCACCTTTGCCAAGTCGTGGGGACAGCCACTCTACAATTTCATGCCAGCGGTCCAATGCTCGAAACTGGGCATGCGTAACAACATTTTGCTGGACAGAAAGGCTTGTGATACTTTACCCACGATAGAAATGGCAATCAGTGGCGATTCGAACAAGAGGTCGGAAGATCGCCATGCATTGTGCTTCCCACATTGGGTTTCGGGTTTCTTTCGAGCTTACTCTATCAAAAAGAAGATTTTTGGTGGGGAAGGTTCAGGACGAAAATTAGAAGCGTGTTCCTAACCCCTCAGTAGCAGCGACAATCATTTTCTTTTTGGTGGAAATTGCTTACTATACCAGGATCAGCAAATTACATATAATTTGCTCGGAGGCAAAAAGTCTCGCATCTCTCCTACCTCTCCCTACCGCTGAGTTTGTCTTTGTCTCACTCGACAAGTGTCGAGTGTGTGGTCCTCACCAACTCGGAGGACCGAACTCCACAAATTGCAGTACCCATCGGAATGGATACTGCAGCCCTTTGAAGACAGTAAATGCAACAATTGTTAGTGGGCATCAATCTACTTACCCACAATTGTCTTCAAGAAAGAATGTGTGGCGCGTCTCAACTGTACGATGCCTTCATCCAGTATCGTCTTCAGTTTCGCGCCGTCAAAGTATCGTGTACGCAGGTTCTTAAACTTCCTGTCGCTTCAAATTCTTGCGCAGTGTACGGTATATTGCCAATTTCAACGCACTACCTCCCCTATGGGGCTAATACAATCCAAAATACTTGTTTCTAATAGTAATACTCGATGGGGCTGCCATCCCTGGCCGACAGACTGATCTGCAGGAACAGGTCACTCTTAGGTCCTCCCAGTCCACCCATGTCTTCAGGTAATACCAATGGATAGCTGTACATTTCGCAATGCCGGTTGCCAGCGTAGAGTGTAAGCGGGATAACCGCCGAGCCAATGAGGTCATCCTTGCTCAGTCGGTCATAGTCGAAGACCTGTGCAATGAGGAACTCGTTCTCCCACTCGTCCACCTCGAACTCGAACTTTTCAGGGGGTGACCACTGCGGATTGAGGTTGTTCATGATGCACGAGCTCTTTTTGGTCACGCCTCCGAGCGAGAAAACCACGTACGGGTCGCTCTTGCCACCCACCACGTCCAAGTCGGCGGCTGCTAGGTCTTGACACCCGAAGAGCACAATGCGCACGACGAATTTCTTGTGCTTCTTGCCTAGTGTCATTGGCATCGTTGGCGGTTACACTTGTACAATGTCGGTAGTACTTGTGAGAGTAGAGGCGGGCGGTTAATGGAGACTACAGAGCCTAAACACAAATGGCCAGATGATGTAGAAGTCGGAATGAAAGCAGTTGGAGCTGTTGGGGCCAACTTTCGGTGGCGCAATGTGTACATGTGTACCCCTAGCCAACGGTTACACACTTTGTGGAAATGGCTACAATTGCCAATATCCAGTGTCGGCCGATCTTCTAGTGTTGCCTGGGACAGTTCTCTCTCTATGGACTTGAGTGCAAATGCAGCATGGGAAGGACGAGATCTCTGCCGATCCTTGTCACTGACAATAAGTGAACACTTATTCTAGCTTCTTAGCGCCAGTAGTAAGGAATAGTGAGCGCTTGCTGGATTGATTGTGGTGCATTGATCCTGTTAGTAAACAAGGACTCATCTCACGGATATAATGCACCAATTATTATGTAGTTCTTCATTTAGGTGGTGATGACAAATAGTTTCTTAAAGTTATATGATATGAGTGGTTTGCTGGTGATAATTACTCTTTACGCCGGCATTTAGCTCACGAGGAAGAATTTTGCAGCCGGTTGTTTGCATTGATTCACAAAGGTTATTTGGGATACGAGTCATGACTTACGACATTATTGGCAATTACATTGAGACTTGTTTTGGATTATGCGCTGCTGTGGAGCGGTGGAGTACGGTATTGATCACTACTGCTAGTCTCAAACGACGAATTGCAAGTACGTTCAAGTTTTCTTGAGTTGCAAGCATCCGTTTGTGCAGAGACGTTATAGTAGTGAATTGCTACTAGTGGTTGGCGCGGACATACCGATTTGATGGTGATCGCAAATATATCACAAAGATATTGAGTCGTAGGTGTCGAAACTCGTGTCAAGGCGAATTGAAAGTGCTCGAGGTCCTTTGGATATCGTTGGAGCGTAACTGAGATTGGGGCACTGTTAATTCACCGGCATCGACAACAAGGATCATCCACTGCTCTCCGAATAACGAGCTGCTCGACCGGATCGATCTTGTTTAACTCTTGTGAGTTCACGCAAACATTGTTTGCTCTGTGTAAGTCAGAGATTTATATTTTTTGAAGTGTAACTTGTATTCACGACGAGTGAGTGTGATTCGCGGTGATATCACTAGTTTGAGAACAATGCCATATTAGAAACCAGGTTTGGTTATGGAATTGTGAGTACATTGGTTGTCCATGTAAGCAGTAGCAGCACTGCATGCTCTCCACTTCGGTGCAACCTCAACAAGGTTACTTATATGAGTTTATCTCGCAAATACTAGTTGAATCAATACCTACGCCAGCAGTTCGGCAGAAAACGAAAACCTAGCCACTCGTGCGTGGTTCATGCACGGATAGTTTTCTTCATTTAGCATGTAGTCATCATGCATTAACTCATTTTATTATCGTAGATCCATTTACCAATACAATTCTTCCACTGGACTGCCATCCGCATCCAACAAACTAATCTGCAGGAACATATCGCTCTTCGGTGACCCCAGCCCTCCTACCTCATCTGGTAGCACCAACGGGTAGCTGCACATCTCGCAATTTCTGTTTCCAGCGTAAAGCGTCAGGGGTATGACGGCCGATCCAATCAGATCATCTTGTCCCTGTGGACTGCGGTCGAAAACCTGTGCGATAAGGAACTCGTTCTCCCACTCGTCCACCTCGAATTCGAACTTCTCTGGCGGTGACCAGTGCGGATCGAGACTGCTCTTTACACACGAGCTCTTCTTGGTAACCCCATCCAGCGTGAAAACCACGTACGCATTGCTCTTGCCGCCCACCTCATTCGTAGCTGCCACTAAATCCTGACACTTGAACAGCACCATTTTCACCGAGAACTTGTCCTTCCTCATGGCAATATACGCTGCGCTTGCTCGAACCACAAGTGGCGACCTTGCGCAAGCCCCTACATTGTGGTGTTGTTGGTACTGTCGACCACCGAGATATCGATGTAACGGCTAATCTCGGTGGTGAAATGTGTATTACTACCACAAAACGTGTATCTCTAGCTTCATATCGTTCAAAAATTTGTGAGGCATCTAAAGTCAATACCCCATTACAACTGATGTGATACATCTATTTGCCAAGTCAATTCCATTTGAATCCTCGTACAATGTCGACTACCAATGCAAAACTCCCTCTTATTATTGGTGTCATTGTTTTTGAGGGTGTAGTGCAACAGGATTATGTGGGGGTCACTTCGTACTTGGAACAACTTCCCACTGTTTGCGATCAACCTGTCAAGTTCCTCACCATTTCGTTGACTTCTGGACCTCTACGCAGTGGTAATTCATTAGGTTTTGGCATGCCGTTATACGCCACCCATGGATTCGAGGATGTCACCGAGCACATTGACATTCTTGTCATTCCTGGGGGATCTCCCGGCCGCTTGGCGATGCAGAAACACGAAGCTTTCATGAAATTTTTGAAGAATACTGCGGACACTGCGACCAACGTGTTGACGGTGTGTACCGGTTCCGCCGTTTTGGCGACAACTGGCCTTCTGGATGGAAAACGAGCGACGACCAACAAGATCGCGTATCAAGGTGTCGTGGAAGTTCACCCGATGGTAAATTGGATCCATAAGGCACGGTGGGTGCAAGACGGCAAGATCTGGACGAGCTCGGGTGTTACGGCTGGGATGGATATGGCACACGCGTTTATGATGTCCATGTACGGTGAGGATGTTGCGACTGTCATGGCGCGCTACATGGAAAATGTGCCAAATACGGACCCCAACGACGACCCGTTTGCCACAGTGTGAGTAGGTTGATTTTACAAGGTGGGGAAGTTCAACCAGACCAGAAGCAAATGCTAAAGCACTCTGGCATTAAAAAAAGTTAACGATGAGAATGCCAAGTTTGCAACGGGGACTATTGAAAATTATTAGTGATACCTGAGGAGGAACTTATTTACTGACAGGCAAGAGAAATTAGAACTTCTCCTTGGTGTGGGCAGTTCAAAGGCTGTCGAGCAACAGGGCAACTAATCTTGACTATTCATACCTGTTCACTGTAGTCGATCCAATTACACCGCCCGTATCGATCAAGTTTCTCACTCCGATATCTTCTAGGAACTTAATAACTGCGCCGATCCCAATGCGTTTCTGGGGATCAAACCGGCACATTCGCGTTACCAGTTTCCATTCATTGTCCTTGAATATCGTGGGCTGAGCGGGTATTTTTTTCTCCTTTACAGCTTCAATGACAGCAGTATCTGCCATGTCTCCCCATGGATACTAATACCGTGCTATACACGGGGAAGCTCTGGATTGAATACAACTAGGCGTTATGAAATCTATGAAATGCTTGTGACAATTCGAGGTGCATCAAAATCATCGAGAGTAATGACACCTACATCTTAAAATTCTCAGCAACAAGATACTAAACATGTTTTCGCTGGAAAATGCGATTGAAAAAGATTAGCGGGTTGAGAACACATAAGTAATCGCTGCCGGATTCTAAAGCTTCTAGGCGCGAATTCTCCTGCATTGCATCTTGCAGCGGAGTGAAATACTTAAGAAAACTTAGCGATAACGGCTCCATAAGATGCAGCTGACACAGTGTTTTCACTCGAGTGACAGCAACGTAAAATGACGAACGTTGAGGAGAATGCCGTGTTGAATGCCGCAATGGACCAAGAATAATCTTTATCACTGTTAGGCCCTGGCGTTTTTCACTGGTGAGAGCGAAAGCAGGAACTAAGGGGACTTGTTTCACAACCACAGTGAACGAACGCTGAGGCATGATGATCTTTACATTTCTCTAAAATTGAGTTACCAAATAGCTATACATTGTACTGCCCAGTTCATTGCCTGTGTCGTGCATCCTTTCGTGTGTCTGTGCGAGTGCAACCACTGCATAGCATGCAGCCTATAATGCGTGCTGCACATTTGAATCATGCAACCACTTAATCACGAACGGGTCTATAAGCTGTGGTTTTTTCGCGGGATTGTCACAAAATCTGTTTAAACCCGTGCAGTTCAGACAACATTCCTGGGTGATTTGGGTTTTGATGTTGCAGGTAGCCGCCACAAGTAACATTCACTGGGACCTTTTAAATATCCAGCGGCTATCTAAAACTGCAGGTTCGATGGTATCAATGATGTATGGCATATCGAAATGGCCTGAAACACGTAACAGGAGACTTTGTGTTCCTCATGGACACCGATCTCTCGCACCACGTAAGTGGACTACTTGCTGTTACATTGGCTTCACTTTTACGTTGTTTCTCACTTGGTGTTTTGTGGTAGGTGCAGCCGAAGTTCATTCCTGAGTTTATCAAGTACGTCATGGGCGCTTGTCTTGCAGTGTAACCGCTGATCTTGCTCATACTGTACATATCAGGAGCGAATTTGGGCTTGCTTGACGTCTTGGAGGGCTTCGACTTGCCCTCTCCTTCCAACAACAGCTTTAACGCCGTTTGCGTATGTTCCGAGAGTTGCAGCGACGCTCGCGTGCGCGCAAAGGCCGTGTCGGGACGTTCGTAGTATTCCTCAACGTGGCGGTTGTCTGGCAATGGAGACGTGAATTGAGACACAGGTTAGTGCTCTGGGATGCACTCCGGGATGTGGAAGCTGCTGCTGCTGGACGAGCGATTGAACGAGCCATAGGAACTCGGTCGACTCGGTCGCTGCGTCTTGAGATCCAATGCGGCAGACCAGAACATAATAGACTGAGTTGCTTGGTCCTGTGCAGCTGCTAATCGTGAAGTGCGGCTGAAGACTGCTTGGGGCAGGAGCAGCGGATCTTTCACAACTCTTGGCCAAGCGACTTAGAAAACTTCCAAGCTGCAGCAACCGGTATTCTTTTTTTGACTTGGTTTCACTAAGTACCGGTGCGCAGTACAGTGGTGCGCGATCGCGCAAAAATTGACTTGGTTTCACTATGTACCGGTATTAAAAATTGGTCCAACACCGCGCAAAGAACCTAAAAAGTGAGTGTCTTTGACCCTGCAGCTACCCCAAAATAGCAAAATTGGGTTCTTATGACCCATTTCTGAGCGCGCACTACGGTACTGTACCCTTTTCGCCAATACCGGTGATTCCAAGCCATTTCCTGTTTGAAAACGCAGTACAGTGCTGCGCGATAAATCGGTAGATCGGTAAGAAAACCGGTTTTTTGCGCGATCGCGCAGAGTTATCGGTTTTTATCGGTAAGCGCGCACCACTGTACTCCCGTTGCAGGGCATAGTGAAACCAAGTCAGAGTTTCCAATACCGGTATAAAACCGGTATTGGATTATGAAATGAAAATATTTCTTTTATTAAAAAACCGGTTTTCTTACCGATTTACCGATTTATCGCGCAGCACTGTACTGCGATTTCAAACAGTCAAATGACTCGGAGTCACCTAAACCGGCAAAAAGGGTACAGTACCGTGGTGCGCGGTCACAAAAAAGGGTTGCATATGTTTTGATAGGTTTATGCCGGAAAGTAGTTTTTTTCTAACCGAAAAAGGAGTTTTGTGTGTGCTGTTAGTTCCCGCTAAGAGGAGGGAGCAATCGCGGGAACCCCAGTAAAAGCACAAAATGCGGAAACAAGCGTTTTGGAAATTTTAAAAATTTTGCAGGGTAAGGACATCGTTTGGTATCTAAAAGAATGCCTTATTACATTGCAGCAGACGTTGGTGCATGAAGGACTGCACTGTCCATTGGCAGAGGCTCTGATAGTCTTGCTGTTTAACGCATTTGTAGAGAAATCTGAATTTTAGAAATTTATATTTAGGGGTACGCATCACTAAAATCAAATTTCTAAAAAAATCCAGCGGGCCGTCCACATCCGACGCCCATTCCTCGGGAAACTACGGGACCAACACATTTCAAAGATCAAATGGGAGATCTCGGACGCGGGGTTATCTGTAATATAATTTTCTTGCTACAAAGGTAACTACCGCAATTAGCTATTTCCCAGCTTTCCCCTTCTGGAGTGCTTTTTCACCCTCTTCGTAGCGGGATAGTCGGTAAAAAAAAACAATAAAAACTATTCATGCATTGTCAAAACCCGAATATACAAAAAATGATGTATTAAACCTATTATTTAGAATATTTTAATATATTGCATATATAAGAAAACAGAAGAATAACCCCCACTTGTCAAGAAATTTCAAAAAACATGTTAAATGTACCAGTCTTCGTTTTTTGACAGGTTCTATGCATAGAAACTGTATTGAGTTTTTATTTTGGGTATCCGGTATAGAATATTCCAAAGTTATTTGGGGTAGAATGACCTCTCTGTAGAAACTCTGGATTAAAATCCAGAGAATTTCCCTGTCACAACCTCAACAATGCACATACCAAATGCAAAAATGTCCGAAGCAAACGTTGGAACATTTCCGTTCAAGCATTCAGGTGCTTTCCATCTCACGGCTCCCGTAGTAAGGATATCATGTGACGGTGTAGATCCCAGAACACTCAATCCAAAGTCTGCAATCTTGGTAGCACCTCCGTCGCAAACGAGAATATTATTCCCTTTTAGGTCTCCATGCACAATGTTGTGATCGTGAAGATGCTGGAGCCCTAGAGCTGCTTGAAGCAAACGAAACCAGGTCTCATGGCGCCTGCCATTTTTAGGGTCGAGATATGTTTTGAGAGTTTGTCGAGTTGCACGCTCACAGACGAAAAATGGTTGCTGGCCTTCGTAACAAGCGCCATACAACTTGGTCAAGTTTGAATGATTCAATGTGAACCACAAATCGGCTTCTCGGCGAAAGTCCTCGCGATCCTTGGGGGTGATGTTGTCTGCTTTCAGTAATTTTACCACAACATTCGTACCGAACCACTTTCCGAAGTGCACGGATCCAAAACCTCCATCGCTAATAAAGTCCCCAAGCTCAATCTGGTAGCCCATAATGAACCATTTCGGTAGTGGTTCGCCAACTTGGGTGTCACGTCGCTTGTCCACATCTTTAGCACGGTTGACGGCTTCCTTTAAAACAGTTTTTATCTTCTTCAAAACTTCTGGTGAATAGGCTCCAGGACGGCTATGAGCCTCAAACCGCATAGTTGCCACCGCAGCAGGCAACTGATAATCTTCAATCTTGTCCAGAAATTCTTCAGGATTTTTCAAGCACGATAGAAGCAATGCATACTGGCCATGGTGGTCTTGCTCCCAATTAGGATGCCACTGATGATAGGCTTTCCCATTATCACAATTACCGAGAATGGAAAATCTCCGTATCAGGTTATCAATCTTGTGATGAAAACGGGAGTTCATGTTTGCTACCGTTCGTGAGATGGTGCGACTACAGTCGAAAGGGTCAGCTTCGGCTTCAAGAGTGCGGTAAAAGCGCAACAATAGACCACAGAACTCATCAACTAAAACGCAGGTCACATTTGCAGAGCCTTGAAGCTGTTCGTACACGTGGTTAAGACGATAATAAACTCGACAATTTTTCGAGCTTTGGTCTGGGCCAGCATTATTCAGATCCGAAATTTCGCATTGTGTTTTAGTTTCACTCAACAAGACCTCAACGGTGTTGCCGAATGATGACACAAATAGTTGCCTACATCAGACACAAATTTGTCAAACTGATCGGCTTCGTCTTGGAATTCAATTTTCTCTGGAGCCAGTAATCTCATTTTAAAGGCTACGTCAACCAAGTTAATTCTCGACGTAGGGTTTAAGGCGCACATGCCTTGCAAAATTTCCCACTCTGCCTCGTAGATAAAGTGTGGTCGGTCAGTAGGAAGGTGCTTGGTAGATTTGTGGCTCCATGAATCAAAAATCTTGTCTCGTTCGTTGGATGGTAGATTGGAGTTTCGAGCTTTACCAAGTAGAAAAAATAGAGATATCCCGAATCTCAGTATATCCCGGGTCACTGAGCTTTCCAATCCAATGTTTGAGTTCTCGTTCTTTTGTAAAAGCCTATCGGCTTCACTTCGTGGTACTAAACCTAGCCCATCAATGACACCTCTGCGTTCCGAATAACTAGAAAGGAATGTCGATGGGGAAATATCGTAGTACACGAGGCCACGATCATGGATATATTGAAGACCAAGAGCACAATCTGCCACGTAATGCCACAAGTCCTTCTCAAACGTAGGTGGAAAGCAAGTCTCATGGATCACGAAAGGTTTGCCAACGTAAGATGCCCCGTAAAACTTCCGTAAATGAGGGTGATTGAGCTCCGTCCAAACGGACGCCAGTCGGACACACACTTCCTCACATATTTCCTCACGAACTTGAATACCCACTTTGTCATTGGCGTCTTTCTCTCTTGCCATGCTATCCCATGTTTCCTTGCTGTCTTCGAGTTTGCCTTTGTTCACCCAAGACCATTCATGCTCAGAGGTAACGAACCACTCTGGCAGGACTCCAGACACAATTCCTGTCTTGTGGACAACTACATCGTATACCATCGAGATTGTATCCAATTCTTGCTTAGTCAACTTGTCTCGATACTTCTCTTTCTCGTGAGCAAATGGTGTCAAACCACCATGATATTTGTCCACACAGTAACGAAGTAATGTCACGATTTCGAGATGTTGATTCTGGTTGCCAAGTGCTGAAGTTAGTTGGTGTTCGTTATTGACGAATGATTCAAACAACTCAAGCCGTTCTTTTCTCTCACGAAGGAGATGGTTGTGCCAGTCTTCTCGTATGGTTTGATCCAGAATGTCAAGCGTATCTAACGCATTGTCAATGTATTGATGGAGTAACCGCACCACTCGCCCCGTATCCGCCAATTTTAACAGTAAGTTGGTTTGATTCTCATATGACTCGAGTAACTCTTTCAGGATGAACGTAAAGCGAACCATAATGGCCACTTCATTACTTTCTTTTCGGCATTCCTCGCGCAGTTTGCCCACAAAATGGTCGGCGAGTCGGTCGGAGGTGCGAAACACGCCTTGGTGCACTGAATGCCATCGACTGTCCTCGGGGATCCTAGAATCTATCCAAAATGTCGTCATCGTCTTGCCCATTGTTGCCATGGTCACCCTGTCTAGTATGAAGCGGATACTTTGATCTGCGGAGCAAATTTTAAAGTGACTTTGATTTGGGAAAGCGGTCTCAGTCGAAGACATCCAGATTCACCCAAACCAACATCATTCGTGGCTACCTTTTGGGTTATCGGTTCGAATACATTCAATCAAGTACCATTTAGGGTTGATCTCGGTACCGTGTTAGTTCTTAGATGTAGCCCACTAATTCTACTATCCTGTCAGCAAATTGCTGACTACAAAGCAGGATCATTGTGTATAAATCACGTACATGTCAGGTGATTCACTTGCCTCATGCGCTCACACTATAAATTTCCACGGTACCCAAGAAATATGTAGAGTGGAAATCTTGACACCGCAGAAGCTGGTATCGTAAAAGAAAACTAAATGGATCAAGAACGAAAACGTAGTAGCCAATAAAATAGTGGTCCTATATACGCAAAAGAGAGCAAGCTCAAGTGATGAACACTAACCTGTTTACCAGTTGTGTATATGGACTACTAGACGTGTTTAAAGTAATGATTGGCGAAGGGGTAAAACATTTCAAAAGGCGTGAACACAATCCACGTCTCAAATCGTAGCCTGAAACGCGTCAAACATTATTCGATTCGTTGTATCTGCGACTAGCGCTGATCTAGTCGCATCCAGCTGCTACGTTTTGGTTCATTTTCTGGGATGACATGTATGTTTGTTTGTAGCAGAGCGATGAAAAGATTACAAAAATTCAAACGAGAATTGGATCCTCGCGAATCTGCAGCCATTTACTACCAAGCGATGAGACGTCGTGAATTAGAGAAATGGTTTCGTGATTGTCGATTGCTTGGCGTGTCAAGGCTATTTCATTCTCGTCTACTGGATTTGCTTTTCCTAGAATGGAAAAAACACATTACCACGCTTCGTTTAAAGTTTTGTGAAACAAACAAACTTTCACTCATTTTTGCACGTTCAGGTGGCAATGTCAATAATATTGATATATTATATGACTATATTATAGAGGACAAAGACGACAACAGCTTGTTCACGACTGCTGCAATCCGTGTCAGACTGATTGGTGAGATTGTACTGGTCTTTGTTACAAGAATGCAAGTTCCCAGTCGTGAAATCTGCCTTTTTCAGAGGTTCAGGTGTCGACGTGGTTCCAATCCATGGTGGTACCAAATCGGTCATGATGCCTCAGAGACGTGGACCTGACCCAGCTCGATGTCGATCCAAGTCACAACTCCGATTCCTGTATATCTCTGTATTTGCTAGGTTGGAACTGGATGAGGATGCCGCTGGGTCTGCTTCCACAAATACAGCGCAACCCTGCTTCGCGGACTTCCGCTTTGGATACCCGATAGCATCTGCGAGCGGATGCTCTAGACGGTATGCGTGCCATTTTCGCCGTACATGTATTATGTAGGTTGATAATGATGCGGTTCATACAAATTCGGATCTAGTTGTACTGGTTTCTGAGAATGATGAGTCACAGCTCTGTGCGTCAACATTTTTCACTACACCAACCAGTTCCACTCATCAATTATTTCTCGATTCTAGTACGTGTAAGCGGTGCTCGTGTCAGACTGCAAGGTCCAATGAGACGAATTCGTAACGTGTTTCTCGCTGCTTTGCTGGCATGTATCATAAGTTTCTCGACAACTGCCTCCTCGCAGGTAATCACGCCTGCTGTTCCGCAGTTTTACAATGAAAACCAGGCAGCAACTACTGTACACAAGACGTTACTGAGAAGACGCGAATCAACTAAAACCGACGATGAAGACAGAGGAAACCTTGGCACATTCATGGCAACAGTTACGTCGAAGTTGTCGAGATTTAAAAAAATCAGCTAAATTGCACGTTTGGTTGATCAACGGAAAATCTGGTGACTACGTGGTGAACGCGTTGAAGCTTGGGAATAATATCGAGACTGCCCTTGAAAACACAAAAATGGAGATTTTATGGAGATACGTTGAATTGTTCAACAAATTCCAACCATCGAAGATTACAGCAGTTGGTAGTCTTATGACGCACTACGGAGATGATGTTGTATTGAACGCGCTCATTACCGCCAAACAAGCACAAACACAAAGAGTGGAGGACGTAGTGGCCAAGCTGAGGAATGAACTGTTTAAAGACTGGGCGATGCAGTACCACCCTGCCAAGGATGTTTTCAAGTTGCTCAACCTCCGAAACGATGGGTATACTGCTCTTCGTAATTCAAAACTGGAGATGCTGAGTGACTATGTCACTTTCCTCAACCGTATAAACTTCCGAAAACAAAGTTTTGTCAAGTCTTGGCGGAGATTTTTGGTGGTGAACATCAATTTCTGTCTGTTCTTGCGATAGCAAAGAAAGATTCTCTCACGATGAAAAGAGCTAGCGAATTGGAAACAGCGTTACTAAGGGAAGATGCAGACAAGATGATGAAGAATCTAATCAGTGAAGGACTGAAGACATTTCTGACCAGTACAAAGTTGGGTGATGTGGATGGGTACATGTCGAGGTTGAGTCGGAAGTATCATAACGACGATGTATCATTGATCGCAACACTCTTGGCGAAATACGGTGACGAAGTAGTTGCTAGGGACCTCGTATTCGCAAAACGCTATAGGGGCAATAGCAATATTGTCACCAAGCTGCAGACTCAGCACTTTGAAACTTGGCTGAGGAATGAAAAGTCTGCTACCGATGTTTTCGAGTTACTGAATATTAAACGAACTGGAAATTATGGGGGGGTTGGTAGCCATCAATGGGAAGCATTAGATGGATACATCAAGTTTATCAACCAGAAAAAAAATTCCGATGAGAGTCTGCTCGGAACATTATCAAAAGGTTACGGGGGGAAGGTGAATTGGCAGTTCTTCTAACAACAGCAATAAGGAGTGATAGCCTACATCGACTTAAATACGATAGGGCGACTGAACTGCAGACCAAGCTATTTCAACTGTGGCGGGACAAAGAATTCAACTCGATGGATGCTCTTACCAAGAAGCTCGGTGAAGTTCATGTTGCTCCATCGATCAAGAATTTGGTTGCAAAGCAGTTCAAGGAATTCAGTCAGAAATGACGAGTACATATAGATCAGATATTGCAACACCGAGTTGCTATTGCAAAGCAGTTTGGGAGAGTTCCGCTTTTGAATAAAACGGGGTGAACGAATCATGACGGTCATTGACGGAACTCTTAAACTGAATCACGCCAGGTGAAACTCGTGGACTGAATCACGGCTAATGCAACTCTTGCACGTCAAAGTTGAGTGATGAGCAAGTTCATTCGCCAATCACCAAGCGGTGATGCTCAGCGAGTCAGAATTTGACAATAGAATATTACAATGACGCTAATGTCAAATTGAAGTGGATAAGCTCGATTGTTTGCAGGTTCTGAGCCAAGAGTGCTGAACCGAACGAGAAGCTTAGAGTTCACGCAGTGGTAGTCACCACAAATTATCGAGTAAACTATCTGTTATCCTGGTTATTCCTGGTGTGAGCACCAGCACGTTGCTTACAACATCCTAAGTGGAACAAGGCACTTGCTTCTCAACTCGAAAAGAAATTGTTTTCGAGTCGTGCTGCTAATATTGACAAAACACATCAACGGTTGATAACGTCCCATCTTTTTATTTTTCATACCTGTTCGAGTAAATTATCTACAGTGCTCAATTAGTCTCTTACCTCACGTTCATGTATTGTGCGCCAACCAATTCTAAAAGAGCAGTGTTTTATCATTTCAAGTGGATGACAGTGGAAGCTACGGAGATGAGACCCATGCAAGTCTTTCACGATTGCGACCTCCACGACCTTCGAATCGTGCAACAGTCACTCGGCAAATTGACAACAAGCGAAGAGAGTTGGTACTCAACAAGTTAACGGAGACTTTAGCATTTCCAGATTCGACTAGTCATGAATTCGGGTCATTCGGACAAACGGGCTACAACCCCGTCAGCCAGAATTCTCGAGCGTGTTCGGGAGGATGCAATCGACTTGGCTCTACTGGCCACCATCACGACGCACGACTGGAAATTATTGAGTGACAAGAATAATACACAGATGTACGAAATGACAGGTGAATCCCTTTCGAATAAGGTTAGCACCATTCGCACATTTGGCAAGGGAGGGGGTGGTGACCCATCCGAGTTCTACCTCGTTCGAGCGGCAACAACCGTCCAGACTGACGTTAACACTATACTAGACGAACTACGAACCAGCACATCTGAAGACTTTCGAGCTGTGATGAAAAGGATTTTCCAAAAACAATTCGAGAGTGGTGCTATCGTGGATCCCCTCAGTTGTACGACCCCACCCCCGTACGCACTCAGTCGTGACAATAATGAAGGCAAAGGGAATTGGCAGTTTTTTAGCGAAGATGATAGTTATAGTGCCAATTGGGTCACACTTCGAGCTTTTACCAAGTTAGGTGGACTTGATGGTCATCGAGACTTCACCATGGTCTGCTACCAAGATGTGTTCGAGCACGATCATAGTAGTGTGACATTGACTCGAGTTGGACGTCGTCTTGCACGAGATCCTCATCGATCTCAACGGTCATGGGGTCTAGACTCATTGGAGTACATACGTTCTCGAGCATGAATTTCAAGGATATTCCAGAGTTACCAAAGTCCTCCAAGACTGATCGTCTTCATTTCCGGAACTCGGGTGTAGTCGTCGAAGAGCTAGTGGAAGAAGATGCTGCTGGCCCGATGGTTCGTGTGAGTTTGTTACTGTCACTCATGCCGTCGAAATTAATACTGAAAGAGGTTCGCAGAGCCCACGTATGCGTGTGGCACTGGCTGCGGGTCATGAAGTGGCTAAGAAATACCGCAAGTGGCTGCAGACGTTGGCGTTGGGTGTGACCCACTTGGCAGAGGCTGCTAAACCTACCGTCACCATGCAGCATCTGAGCAAAATGACGTGGACGGAGAGTGATAACTGCTTCCTGTGCCTCAAAACGTTCCGGCCGTACGAAGACGACATCACTGTCGATTTTGTGGAGAAGCGGTGTGTGGCTCGTGTTCAAGTTTCGTGGACATGACTTCATTCGACGTCAACTATGAAGGTAGTGAGGGAAGCACGGACAGTATCTCGGTACAGAATCGCTACATGGATCTGCGAGTGGTAGTGATGGCAGCGAAAGGTACATGAATGCGGCTCCAAACGTCTCCAGGGATAATACGGAGGAAACTGTGGATACTCGTGGATGTAATACGTGCGTGTCCGAGTTGCAGATGAATGATTTGACGCTGCTGGACCACGCTCGAAGCCAAGCACACTCCAGCTTGAACGGTAATCTTAGTAGCGGCAGCCTCTCACGGCTTGTAAATGATCGTCTTAAGAACGGGTGTGGTGATCACGAGAGCAACAACAATGTAGATTACAACGATATCCACGACCCACCACCACCGTATCCAGGACATGATAGTGATCAAATGCATGCTATGCCAATGCGAGCTGGAGACTACCAACTGTATCAACAGTACTCTGGACAGAAGATGAGTTTGTCCTCCATCAGCACCTCAGGTCTCTCAAATGAGCGTGAAATGGTTGCAGCGAACTCAAGTACCAGCTCAACAGACTTCAAAGACAAAGTGCCAAATATGTCGACCTCTACGAACTCAAATCCCACGCCCAGTAGTTTCTCGACATCAGATGCTTCACTTAGTGCCTTTTTGGCTCGTGACCCGGACATTCTCGCCCTTAATGGATTGAGTTTGTCTCCAGGTGGCTCAAGTGTAATGCCAATGGACGATGACGAGCACTTGGATCTTATCTACAAACACAACAGCACGAATAACCGTGCTAGTTATGCTACCACTGCTGCAACAAACGAAGGCAGCAACCACAGTTATTTCAACTATGCAAAACATGACCCCACAGAAAAACAAGCTACCGAGCAACTAATTCGCGAGGCCAACACACGAGGGAATGTGAACGGACGACCACCGTTCAACACTCGATGGCACCAACCCTTGTACCTACGAGACTACGAACAAAGTCCTGTGGAATTGGCAAACAAGAAAGTTTATCACTTGCCGCCAAAACAAGGGGCGTTATCTCCTCTGCACTCACAAAAGTCGTCGTATTCAATCAGGCAGCACACATAGCGACCTGATTCACCTGAATGCGCCATGTAAAAATTCCGTGACATCAAGTAAGACGGACTTTATTGTCTTTAACGAGAGTCATCGAGTGGACACATCAAGTCGCCCGGAGAGCTCTAAGGATATGATCCCGCTCAAGTTCTGATGAAGGACCAAAGACCTGAAACGTACATGTACTACAGGTACCTTTGATGAAATGGTGAGGGTTGTTACAAAAAGTCGTAGCGATGTGGAAGTCACGAGAAATGCGATCACAACTAATATTCACCAATTCCACATGAACAATCGTGCAAATTGCAGGAATCCCTAAGTACTGTGGTCTCCTGTTTTCCTCATCCTGATTGTTGCTGTGTTCTGCAGAGTCAGTCGGTTTTTCTGCTGGTCGAACTTCATGCTCCTGTCGTGTTCCTGATATTTCAGCTCCATCACACTTGCTCACTTTGTCTTCAACTTTCTGGTGGTTTTAGTTGCTGCTGTTCATCCATAAGTTTTCTGCCTACACAGTTGTCTGCTCTGATGCTCTTCTGTTCTTGCTTCTCATGTAGACGGCGCTGCTTTTTCACTCTCAAATCTCGCAAGAAGCACTCGAATGCTTCCACATCAGGAAAGCTCTGGCCAGCAAA
>VOQZ01000494.1:0-30946 GCA_008079305.1 Phytophthora palmivora | reverse complement strand
GGGCGAAGTACGAGTTGGCATCCGGCTTTGGAGTCGGCCACTCATAAACGACACCTGGGGGTGTCACTCTTCCAGGGCTCGCCTCTTCCAGCGTCGAACTTCGCGGCGAATGTACAGCACCATGGTTTCAGTGTCCGACGCCAGTGTCTTGGTTCTGGAAACAGGGGTAGCAGTCTCCCGAGCGCCACCTTCAGGCTTCACCTGCGAACTTGGTGCCAACACCCTAGGTTCAGGGGGTACGAACCCAGAGTTCACTTTGGAACTCAGGGTTTTCGCCTCCTCCTTCATTCGCACGGGCTCCGGCTTCACTTCCACAACAGGACTCGTCCGAAGATGAGACCAAGTCAATCACCTCCGGGGACTCAACCGCATTGGCGCCTCCCTCCGACGCCTGAGCACCACCCTCGCGGGTGTGCTCCTCTGGGACTTCAGAGGTCTGCGACCAGAATTCGCCTCCGGTGAACCTTGGGACCCAGGGGAAACTTGATCCTCTTGGGTTTGCGATCCAGCGGCCGATTGATCTTGAGCAGCAGACGCTTCGACGTCCCGACCTTGCGCTACCTCGCTTTCGCGAGCAGCCTTCTTCGCCTTCCGAGCGTCGCGGACAACTGTTTCCAGGTCCTTGTGCTCTTCAGGCCCCAACCTTGAACACGACGCGACTGACGTGACGCCTCCCCCCCCCACGCGTCACGTCACCGACGCCCACTCTTCTTCGCCCTCGTCCTCCAGGCATCTTGGCAGCTTGAAGTTGACGGACACTCAACTCTCCTCAACACTTGACTTCGGTGAAATCCGGACAATCGAATCCGGGCACGCGCACCAGCTGTGGCGAGGCCGATGAAACCTTTATCGCCCAGGGGGTTTGTATAGCGCAGCCCAAGATGTTCCTCAGGGTATAGACCCAGAGAATCGACTTGAGAGTCAACAGCAAGGCGATTGCAAAGGTTCGCAGCCGCGAAGCTTTAAACCCAGAGAATCACTCCCCTTGGTTGGCGTGGGTACCTCGTGTAATCCCTGTCGGCTCGTTTGTCTTCGACGGACGGAACGGCACTCCACCGATTGTAAGTGTAGCCTTGAAGAAGTGCCGGAGTGCACGTCTAATCCAGAACGCACCTCCACACCAAAAGGCAAACCAGAGAATCAGATCACCCAAGACCCAGAATATCACAGATTCAGGGTTCGGGATTTCGGTCAACTCCGGGACTTGGAACTCAGAAGACACCTTACCCAAATGCCCTCTTAGCTTGATAAATCAACAAATACAGAGTATACAAACACTACAACTAGCCGTCACTTATTCTTTTGGACCCTCGGACGGTGGGTCACTCCTACACTAGGCTCACTCGAGTCCTAAATTCAGGGGCCTAGCTCCCCTGAGACTCACACAAACGCGCACCACCTCCAATACAGGAGGAAAATACAATCACTATCAATAACCTTCCTTCACACAAGCAGTCAGCACAAAATCCTGGAGGCGACTACCTAGCACCCCAGAATACCCTTCGAGAATATGAAATGGGCTACCACGAGCACAGCAAGTGACCCAACTAGGATATGGAATAGATGGATCACTCCAGGAAGCTCAAGGCCGTCACTGGTCCCCACCTAACTGGACTTGAGTTTGATGGAGTCCACACAGACGGTCGTCCTTCACCGTTGATGTGCCCTTAGCGTCCCGCGGTCGTAGTCTCGGGTCCTCCGGAATGGTCGTCGGCAGGCTTGGCCGAAGTCACTTGCGCAGTACAGGGAAAATTGAACTCTGTTTGTCTTTATCAGCTACTTCTCTTTCTCTCTATCTTCTGCATTCTTCTTAGGGCAAATATCTTCTCTTCACTATGCTTGAGGTCGAATATCTTGTCTTGAGTATACCTTGGGTTCCGCGGTCCAAACTTGCGATCGGCTTGCGATTCCATTGTTGTCCGGCTTCGAAAGTGCCAAATGTGGGTCTTTAGCCTTGGTCTAATATGACACGGGATTCCCTCTCGATTCCTTGAAAGTGTCCACTCTGCACATCCATGCTGATCCTTCAAGGTCACACATCACTTATTGCAAACTGGCTTCGGACTGACTCGAAATCCAGAGAATCACATGACACTCAGGGTCATCCCTGAGATTTCTGTGAAACTCTGGGGGTCATTGGGGCCTGTGATGACCTCTGGATATTAGCTTGGGAGACATTGGATCTTGGTATTTAGAGTCTGGATTCGCGGTCCAAACCCAGAGATTCATCTTGAACTCTGGGTCACCCGTACTCAGGGGGGTGAACTCTGGATAATAGGTCGGTACTCTGGATATTAGGTCTGCTGCGTCACAGACTCGCATATATCTCCACAAATCCAAGCACTTAGCGGGTTTAGCGGCCTCCTGCGCATGATCACGGTAGTAGTGGGTTGATTTCTCAGGGTAATATGATCCTTTGTCGTTACTTTGGTCCACAGCAAGATGAGGTGTACTCTGGGATACGTTCGCCAGAGACACTTTTCGCCAGACTTTAGGCACTCATCGTAAGGGAAAGTCCGCGGCTGGACTGAGTGTTCTTTGCACCCCTGGGTGTGCACTCCCAGGGATCACACTTCCAGCCAGTTGGGCCCATCTGCGGTCAAGTACTGGATTTATCCCATAACATCATTTTCATCCCACAGTCGCCATCCATGTCACACGGGTACAGCCGCTCCGTATCCAAGCCATCCACCAATCACAATCCAATACACACTCCAAGTCACAGAGGTGACGGCACGTCGTCGGCAATTTTCTGAAAACCGCCTCGTGTCACGCATCTGTCGCAGCGGATGGCGAGGTGGCTGTCATTCTTCGCGGAATACAACTTCCGCGTTGAATACAAGCCGGGCAAGCTCAACGTGCTTGCCGATGCATTGTCGCGTCGACCTGACTATGAGCTAGCTCATGTCAGTCGGGTCACGGCAGATCTGTACGATCGGATACGCTTAGCGTATCAGGAGGACGAGAACTACACGCCACTGGTGCAGTTCTTGTCCGATGGCAAGGACGCCAAAGTCGACAGGCTTTCGCCTCGACAGCGGGCGCAGCTCCATCGTTATGAGCTGGCCGATGGGTTACTCCATTACCGAGTAGACCCTAGCGATCCTCCTCGGGTTGTCGTTCCCAACGACGAGGATCTGAAGTATGACATACTTCTAGAGGCGTATGATGCGCCGATAAGTGGCCATCTTGGCCGGGAGAAGACCTACCAAATGGTCTCTCAGACATTTTGGTGGCCCCGCATGTATAAGTGGGTGGCACACTATGTCAAGACATGTGAAACATGTCAGAGGGTGAAGCCTTCGGGCCACGCCTCGGCTCCACTACAGAGGTTTCCTGTGCCAGCAGATTGCTGGAAGTCGATGAGTCTCGACTTCGTCTTCGGCCTGCCGGCCGATGACAAGAGCAACACCGGCATATTGGTGTTTGTCTGCCGTTTGAGCAAGATGGTACATCTTGCTCCGGTACGTGACAAGGTCACCGGGAAACAAGCTGCACAGCTGTTCCTGGATAGCGTGTTTCGCTATCATGGTCTACCAGAGACCATAGTCTCGGATAGAGACCCGCGTTTCACGGTGCGTTTGGGACACCCTGTTCCAATTGTTGGGAACTAAGTTGACGATGTCAATTGCAGACCATCCGCAGACGGATGGTCAGACGGAGCGCGTCAACCGCGTGCTCGAAGATACTCTGCGCAGTATCTGTGCGGAAGCACCTCGATCCTGGTCGGATCAGCTTCCTATGGTTGAGTTTGCACTCAACAATGCGGTACACGCATCAACGGGGTTTACCCCGTTCTATTTGAATGGGCTACGACGCCCCCAGGTGCCGCTAACCTTGCGGGGAGGCACTGTGGCCTCCATCGTAAGTGGGGGAGAGGCTCGGAAAGCCTTTTCCTCCCAGGTCTCAGAAATAGAGCCCGAGTCCTTAAAAGACAATTGTCGTCGTTTATAGACGACAGGCTGACGTTGATCAGCCGGGTTAGAGATGCGATGGCATCGGCCCAAGATAGACAAAAGGAGTACTCAGATAAACATGCAAGAGGAAACTAAGTGTGTTTAAACAAGGTGAATTGGTGTTGTTAGACACTAAAATCTACCTATAAACTTCGTTAGCTCCGTAGGGAGCAACAAGTTGCAGCACCGCTTCATTGGACCCTTCGCGGTCCTGGCCAGACATGGCGCGGCGTATACCATTGACCTCCCAAAGTCAATGGCGACGCACCCGACGTTCTACGTGGGGCGTCTTAAGCGGTATCACGATCCGCTGGGTCTTCCTTCTCGGACGGAGGAAGACCAAGGTGAGAACTCACCTCCTCGAAACGAGGCTGAGCTCTCTGGACAACCGGAGTTGCCGGTGTCGAAGCCTGCGAATGATATACAGGCTGGTACCCACGCGAGTCATACGAAGGGTATGACGGTACCGAATGGGGAGAGCTCGGGTAAGAGCTATACCCATAAGCCGAGTGGTACCAGTACCCCTGCGGCTCATAAGAGGGCATCCGACCATGCACCTCATGGCTTAGAACGTCTAAGCCTCGACGGAGCTCCTTCACGGCAGCGGCCGGAGCTCGGCGGTCAACACGCCCATGGAGCTCGTGAGTCTCACGACCAAGAGCGTCCAAGTCTTGGCGAAGGACCTCAAGGGTCCCCGGCTTGCCAGCCTGAGAGGCAGCCTGACCACCAGGTCCAAGCCCAAGGGCTATCTCGATCGCATAGACGCGATCTCGAAGCTGACGGACCTCGTCGCTTAACAGGGACCCCACAGAGTCCCGACCCGAAGTTGAGGGTCCAGAAGGATACGGCTGAGAGGAGCCGCGTACTCAAACGCGTGCGAGAGCTCCTCCTGCCCTCCTTGACCGGAACGGCGAGCTCCACTTTCATGTGGAGCGGGTCGTCCAGGAGCGGCGGCGCTCTGGGAAGCGCCAGCTGCTTGTGAAGTGGCGGGGTTAGCCCTCGTCACAGAACTCGTGGGAGCCGGAAGACCGGCTCCGGGTTGACTGCCCGAAGGCAGTTGAGATTTGGGATCAACAGCCGGGGCGTAAGTAGTCCGCGGCTTCTTAGCCGCCTTACGGTGTACGGTCCCTGGGTTGACGGAACCGTACCCGCGCTCATCTTGAGCGCTGGACTTAGACTGCTGTCTAAGTCCCTCCATAACGGAGTGGAGTTGCCGCTTAGCGACTAAGTGGGCAAACTCAATACGAAGATCTCGCTGGTCCAAGACATAGGACAGCAGGCGATCTTCCCGGAGTTTTTTCAACTCCTGAACTGTAAAGTTCTTTAGAGAAACCCATCTCCAGAACAGGTCTTCTGCCTGGGTCTGGGTTGTGGTGTTCTCGGGCTGTACCCAAGGGTACCTCCACACGGGAAAGAGCCCACCACGGTCTTCCGGTTTCTTCCGAAGACTAGTGAATTCCTTGAGAGGAATTCGGTGTGGTGCAAGTAGCACACACCTAGCGGCCTCAATGTCGTTGACAAAGAGTGGTTCGACTTGAACCAAGGCACGCTCATAGGCGCCACGCGAAGTGCGCCCATGGTTTAGAACACGAGGGGCCTTAAGGTGCTCCAAGAACATTGGAGACCCAGACCCCGCATCCGGTGGGTAATATCCGCGAGGATACACCGGCGTGGAAGGCACAGGAGTGCCTTGCAGCTGAGCAGCTTGATAGCGCTCCTGCTGCTCATCGAGATCGTTGGAGATCTCTCGGGGCTCGGAGACAGCCCCCTCCTCTTCCTCCTCGTCTGAGGAGTCGAACAGGGATTTGAACTTCCTTGGCGATTGAAGGCTCTGACGTAGGAGAGCCAGGGGCTGCGCGCTTCTTAGCAGCAGCAGCACCCTCACCAACCCGCTTTGGAGAAGCTGCTTTCGCAGCTTGGGCTCGAGCCTTACTTCGGTCAAGGTAAGGTTCTTGGCAGGCGAGCTCGTCGAAGCTGCCTTTGCCTCTGGTGATGTAGTATCATCGACAGGAGCGTCCTGCGAAGGAGCGTCCTGTGCAGGAGTGTCCTGTGAAAGAGCATCCTGAGAAGAAGATGGATCCTTAGCGGATCCAGGAGAGTCCCCGTCGGACTCTGATCCCGTGATAATAGGAATGTGAAATTCCGGGGACTCAGATCCGGGACTGTGGTCCCGATAGGCGAACCGAGGGTTCGGCCTATCGTCGGGTGAAAGGGAGCGCGAGCGACTGCGTCGCGAACTCCCTTCGTGGCTGGCAGCAGCAGCCGTGCGCTTGCTGCCTGCCTCGGAAGCCGCCTTGCGGACTTCCTTGCGCGGAGCGGCCTTGTCTTTCGACTTGGCCTTAGCAGTCTTCGACCTCGCGGTCTTAGACTTGGAAGGCGCCGAAGCGCCGCGGGTGCTTGCCTTCTTGGGCATCTTGAGAGAGGTTGACGTGGGAATCTCTGGGTGTCTTGCTCTCACGAAAAGGCTGAATGAAAGCCTAAAGCCACAACGGTGGCTCGTCGATGGGTATCGACAAAGGACAGGAAAGAGAGCGGAGCTCTCTTCCTAGCTCCTCATTGGTTGGGGGTGTTTCCAACCGAAGTGGGGGAGGATGTAACGGGGTTACATGAAAGGGGTACCCCAGAAAGGGTACCACCTTTAGAAGTAGATATACTTCTGTGAGTATTTGTTTAATACTCTGGTGGAGTGGTGTGGACCACACTGTGGTGTGAGCCACACTACTGCCACGTAGGTTTGGTGGCTGAGGGCCAACCAATAGTTTAAACCTACCTTTTATATGCATAATTAGCTTAAGTATAGTTAATTAGGAGTTTGTATTACAGGCCAAATGAACCTAATTAACTATAAATAAATCAGTCTAAAATCTACTCTAAACTGGCTATTAAGTCCCCTAAGACCAGGGACTAGTGAACTGCCGTTCACTTAGAGTTTGTATACTCTTAGTAGCACGCTTCCTCTAAGCAAGGTGCTCGTGTGACCTCGTCACACGATATGTACTGATCTATGTATTTATACAAGTTTCCAGATGGTCTACGATCCCACCTAAACTCTGGATAATAAATATCCAGAGAATAATACAACTAACGTTATTACTAGAATATCTCTTTCTTGCGCGTCGGAAACTGTTCGTTTCCACTACGTCACAATGCCTGCAGTAGCCAATCAATATGACCAAGACTTTACGCAGTTAGTATGGTGCCCATGCGTTGGTCTGACCATGATGGTCTCTTTGGTCCAGTATGTGCCCTTGTGAATGGAGCTCGCTTTTTCTAGTGCTGATGGTTGCGGTTGTCGTGGTCATGAAGTGCAGTACCTGCGGTTAACTGCTGGTGGGCTTCCAGGTATAAGTCAATAGATCGTATGACATATAAATATCTACTTCTGCCAATAGAATTTATTTGTCGTTATCTCTCCGTTAAAATAATGTGATATGGCGCACAGCGTTAAGTTTTCGTTGCCGGCTAACGTTGAAAGTCCAAAGCCTAACACAATCACGCAATGTGATGTATCGCCTGGGTTCTCTCACGTGTATCAAAATGATGCATATTTAAACCTTGTCGCTTGAGTTCCAGCGGGCGCATGACGTTGACCGTAGCTAGGATCGTTAGGAAGGCTCAATACGACATGAACTCCTCACATGTGTAATGCTCTGTGAGGCTTTAACGCGATTCCTCATTTCTGATCCAGAGCAGTTAACGGAACGAACGCAGCTCTAGCAGCAGGCTGCCAGCAGCATCAAACTGTTGGGAGCTGTCCAAAACTATACGAATATTCCCAGTATCACACATTTTTAATAGACGTCGAAAACTATAGACTGGATTGAAACAAAGTGGAGTATGTTTTCGAGGAAGGCAGAGAATACTGGAATACACGAGAATACCACAACGTACTACAGTGACATTTAATCCATGCGAGGCTCACATTTGAGTTGTATTCAAAGCTACGCCTCAGACAACGAATTGGAGCATCCTATGGAAAAGGTTGCCCAAAGGAGGCGCGTAGTCGGGGTTGCCTAATTAAGCCAATCCCTAGCTTGCAGCTTCGGGATGTAATGATTGTAGTACCAGGAACGGTAAAGCTGTCGGAGTGTCGTGTACTCCTCCGGGATCGGGACGTTGACCGGGTTGTAGTTTTTCTTCAAGCTGTTGAAAAACCTCTTCACGCCGCTTCCTTTCAGTTCTGTATAACTCAAACCGTCCGCTTCCCGCGTAAGAGCATTCAGACTCTTGGCATCGAAGAGACCCCTCTCTTCGCCTTCGTCTTCTATCTCATCACCGCGAAACTCGTTGTTGTGATAGCGCAAGAATCTCTTTTCGCCACCAATATTCTGGGTCGTATCAATTGCAATAACCGCATCTGGCGATGCCATCGTCGAGATATCGGACTTGTGGACGGAGTCTGCGGCCGCAGCCTTGCCACTTGAGAGTAGAGTGGCTGTAGCAGCAGCGATTAGGAGGGCACAAGACAGACGCATGGCAATCGGTTGTTGGTCTTGGTTCGAAGAGAAGACTGCTAGGCTCTTGGCAAATTGGGGAATGAGAGGGAGGGCGTGTTGGTGATCTTCGTGCGAATTTACACGAACAGCAAATACATGTACAATCAGGCTGACGGGCACTGTCAGCGTCCGATACAGATGGGATGGCAAAAATGATCAGTACGTGACAGTTGTTTAGTGCTTCAAATTTGACGTATACAATTTCGGAGTGAATACTGTCAAAAATCAACTGTCTATCCACGCAGCAAAGCGTAGTCTATATATAGACGAAGGATGAAATTATGCAGCACGAAATTACACAGGAAGCACATACCATTTTCTGTGTTCAAAGACTTTGACAAAGGTCAAGTATTAACTACCTAACATCAAAGCCACATTTCACATCTTTGATGTCATCCGTGGAGTATAAACATTTGACTACGACGTCCACAGCTCTAGCCTCACGATTTTATTGCGTTACGCATTTGGTTAGTGTAGTGCAGCCAATGGCAAACAATGCATACCTGCAGATATCCAACCTGACCCATCTAACAACTGCGAGAAACAAATCGGGTTCACCGCGTATCGACAAAACTGTTTACAAAGTGATATGCGTATCGACAGACGTGATTGCATCACGACAAGCATGATGACACCCATCGTGTTTAAACCATGTTGGCCGAAGACACAAGCACCCCGACATGATACCATGTAGACTAGCAGTAGGGATACTCACTTTGCAACTTACCAGCAAATAAACTAGGCAAAACTTCTGGGAGCTCCGCCGGCTCCCCCATCGTGTTTTCTTTCCTGCAGACACTACATACAGTTAGCTAATAATTGTGAAATCTCTTTAGGATATTTTGTGTGTGAAATGCCCCGTTTCAATTATTCGTTTCTCTTGCAGAAGTGCCGCAATTATGTGAACGTGGTTTCGCGGTCGGATTGGCTGTCGTGCGCGTTCTCCCCTTCTGTTTGCTCTTCTTACTCATGGCCCAGGCAAGATAAACACAGCACAGAAGCCAATCCGCCTCCGTAACAGCGCGAAGCTTAAGACTAAATACCGTTGTATTGTATTACCGTCTTGGAAACGTTTCTCGTGACGCATCACAAGCAGGAACCGTCGGAATACTGAAACAACCAGGGGTACCCTATTCATGTTGAGTTTACTAAAGCAATGTCAATCGTTCCTTTTCTAATCGTTACGTATCTTCAGCGGAGCTCAATATTAGTTCAAATCGTGCAACTTCCCGTTGTTATTGAAGAACGTCTTTAGCTTCGATAGCACATACTTGCAGTTGCATGTCAACCGACATGGTTCATATGCAACCTACACGATTATCGGACATACTGTAATACGGTAGAAGTTCAATGTTTACTCTTGATTAGACACTTTGGATAATGGAAACAGCGACTTGGATGTGCACTGCACCGGATATACCGACAAGCCATACATCCCATTTTCAGCTAATCAGAAGCTAATATTAGCAATGTAGTCGGGTACATCCTCTGCCATCGCATCCAACAATGACCATCAGCTTATCGTGTCCCATGATGTAGTGCCGTCGCATAGAATGCAGCATACGACAAGGATCACCACCATGTCTATTACAGAATTCCCCGGCAAATCGGCACCTGAGTCTGTCTATATTCCTCCACGAGTCAGTAGAGATTAACAAAAACGATGGTGACTGAGATTGATGCAAAAATGGTACGTGTACTGAATTACGTGAAAGTTAGCATCTCTGCCCAGTCTGCAGGAAGAGCTGCACGCATGCGTGAGTTGCTACATGGTGGTGGAAAATGGAAGGCTCTCAGTGAGCATAATGTATTGCGGGTACACGTTGTGCCTATGCTAGAGAGCCACATTAACCAAATAGCCGACAATGAAGAACACCTATCTACGTTTGACTTTTGAACAAAAGATCATGCTGTCCAAAATGGCCATCGCACAGCCCCACAACATGACGGCACTAGGAGAATGAGCAACTCGTGCCTTCGACTTGCCCCGCCCTCCGTCAAAGTTAGCCCTCTACCGTGCCCTGCGCCAACACGCTGCGTTGGTAGCATTGCCGAAGTTGATCCACCACGGCAAGTGTAACGGGGTTACATGAAAGGGGTACCCTAGAAAGGGTACCACCTTTAGAAGTAGATATACTTCTGTGAGTATTTGTTTTAATACTCTGATGGAGTGGTGTGGGCCACACTGTGGTGTGAGCCACACCACTGCCACGTAGGTTTGGTGGCTGAGGGCCAACCAATAGTTTTAAACCTACCTTTTATATGCATAATTAGGTTAAAGTATAGTTAATTAGGAGTTTGTATTACAGGCCAAATGGACCTAATTAACTATAAATAAATCAGTCTAAAATCTACTCTAAACTGGCTATTAAGTCCCCTAAGACCAGGGACTAGTGAACTGCCGTTCACTTAGAGTTTGTATACTCTTAATAGCACGCTTCCTCTAAGCAAGGTGCTCGTGTGACCCCATCACACTTGGTAGCACTTGTAGTCAATCCACGCCTACGCGGGTAGATTGACTACCTGAATCATCTGTGGCTCCTACAAGGTAAGCCAGGATGGATAGAGGGGAGTTCCCTCATTTGACCGACTCTCAGTTTGAGTCGGTCCGGAAGATGGTGGGCATCTTTGGAGGAGATGCCCTCCGAAGCTTGGCGGCTGCTACGTCGGCCGAGCAGGTCGAACGCATCGAGGCGTTCGACACGTACGAGAGAGGGCTTATCGCCCACGTACAGGGGCTGCAGACCCCCGTGGCTGAGATGAAGCCAGCCCAACCTAAGCCGTTGAGGCTTAAGGTTAACCCTTATGAGGGAAAGGAGGGAGAGAACCTCCACTTCTGGGTCAGAGAGGTAGAGCTCGCGATGGACGCGGCTCTAATCTCGACCGAGCGACTTCGAGTCGCTTTCGCCCTGTCCAACCTAGGAGGTCGGGCGAAGACCTGGGCGTACACGCGCGAAGCGACAACGCCGGGTTGTTTCACAACCTGGGCTCAGCTGTGTCAACAGCTTAGAGCCGCCTTCCTTCCGGCGAACTATGAGTATCGCCAGCGCTCGTGCTTCCTTGCCTGTAAACAAGGGAAGCGTGAGCTGCATGAGTACATCCAGGAGATGTGAGTACTCGCTGCATCTCTGGTAGGGAACCCCCTACCTGAGCACATCAAAGTGGCCGTGTTCATGGATGGTCTGAAGGTGGGCCCATCCCGCACACAGTTGTTCCGCGTGCATGCGAACACTATGGAGGAGGCGATCCAGATCGCCCTCCAAGAGGAGTACAGCCACCGACAGGCTCGTACTCCTACGTCGGTGTGGCAAGGCCACAATGCGTCGTCAGGCGCAGTGCAAGGAGTCCCAGCAGCTGGAGCTAGCACCGGGCCGGTACCCATGGAGCTGGGTACGGCCGTACAGAGCTCCATCCGTTGCTACGGATGTGGGAAGCTCGGGCACATGCAACGTGCCTGCCCTGCGGGAGGGCAAAGGAAGTTCCCTTCCAAACCTAGGGGCTCGAGGGGCCCGTGGCAGAAGCCGCGACCCAAGAGCCAGGGGAACTGGGGTCACCAGTAGGGGCGGGGCGCCCTACTGGGGAAGATCTAAGTCCCCATGGTAGAAGTGCGGACGGCGCACGCCATGGAGGCTTATCCCCTGAGAGCCTGAGTGCTCTCGAAACAAGAAAGGGCAGCGGCGGACTGCTCGTGGTACACGCGAGTGTACGGGGATATGGAGATCCCTTTAGAGTCCTGATTGACTCTGGGGCGTCGACGAACTTTGCTCGACGCCAGACGGTCGCGCAGAATGGCGACAAGTATGCCGATGCTTTGCGTGAAAGCAAAGGCAGGGGCCAGGTCTCGGTGAGACTGGCCGATGGTACGGTGGTTAACGTACCTGGGGTCCGAATGGACCTGGCTGTAAAGTTTGAAGACTTTGACAGCACGGAGTCGTTCCTTGTCCTAGACATGGACAAGTACGACTTGATCCTGGGCATGCCGTGGCTCGAAAGCACGAGCCCTGGATCGATTGGCGCGGCAAAGCCATTGGGGCTAGCCGGCCCGCAGTCTCCGACAGAGCTTTGGTGAGTAATGTTCCCACCTCTGTCCGGGACTGGGGCGCCAGAGATGGTCGCCAAGGCGCTTATGCGCCTGAAGAAGTACTGCGAGTCACTGACTCCAGTGAAGATGTTGCGATGAGCCTCGCAACCGGTCGTGAGACCAAGGCTCATTGCCAAGCGTGTGGGATTGCCACGACGGCAAGTCCCAACGCTGAGAGTCGTCGCGCCGCATGGGCTTCGACTGTGGCAGTGCCGGACGGCATTGACCAGGCGGGTAACTTAGGTCCGCAAGCAGCAGAGGCTGCTGAGGAGAGCGCTGATGGCGTCTCCTGTGTGGGTAACATAGGTCCACAAGTGGGTAACATAGGTCCACAGGCGGGTAACGTAGTTCCGCAAGCGGGTAACATAGGTACGCAAGCAGCTGAGGCTGCTGGGGAGGACGCTGAGAGCGCCTCCGGTGTGGGTAACATAGTTCCACACGAGGTCGAAGAGACCGAGAAGATCGAGAGCGCAGTATGCGTCTCTAGCGTGGGTAACAGAGTTCCACGCGGGGTCAAGAAGACCAGTACGAGTGTGGAGGTGTCGTTGAGCACCTCCCGTGTGGATAACCAAGTACCACACTCGGAGTCTGAGACTCCACCGGCACGGCCGGTCGAAGAGCAATGCCATGTCTTCGACGGCGGGTCCGGTCGTCTAGTTAGGGCAGGTGCCGTCCATCTGGAGGCACTGCCAGAGGTGTCAGCACTGCTGAACCTCAAGGAATTGTCCATGAAGGACTTCCTGGCCGAGTTGAAGGCCGGAGAGATTGCGGAGATGGTGCTCCTGAAGCCGGAGACCTCTCCTGAAGATTTGAACTCTTCCTCCGTAATGGACGAGGACGTCCTGGAGGGGTTCACGAAGCAGTGTACAAATCACTTGGGTTCTGAGATCCTTAAGAACCCGGAGGATCCAGTGTATCCTCTCGTGAAGGAATACTCGGATGTGGTGTCGAAGCACCCACCATCCCAACTCCCGCCGGATCGGGGAGTTCGGCACGAGATTGACCTCGTGCCTGGCACAAAGTATTGTGTCACGAGGCAGTGGCCTCTCCCTCGCGAGCAGTGCGAGGTCATAGATGCCTTCTTCGCCGAGAAGACGAAGTCGGGCATGGTGCGGGAGTCGAAGTCCCCGCACTCGACGCCGAACTTCTGCGTTCGGAAACCGAACGGGAAGTGGCGTCTGGTTCATGCTTACAACAAGCTGAACAATGCGACGGTACCGGCACAGACGCCGATCCCTCGCAAGGATGTGTTGCTGAACAACATGTCGGGCTGTACGCTGTACAGTGCCCTGGACCTGGTAGACGGATACTACCAGATCCTGATGCGGGAGAGTGACATTCCTCTCACCGCAGTGAGCACCCCGAGTGGGATGCTCTGGGAGTGGCTAGTGATGCCACAGGGGCTATCGAATGCCCCAGCGACGTTCAATCGCTTGGTCACACAATTGTTTAGACCATTGCGTACGTTCGCACAGACGTACTTTGACGATATATTCGTCCATAGCCGTGCCGAAGGCGGACAGACGGCTATGGAGGTGCATTTGAAGCACCTCCGTCGAGTGTTTGAGGTCATGAGAGCTAACAAGCTCTATACCAACATCGACAAGTGCGTCTTTGCAGCTGAGGAGATAAAAGTCCTCGGTTGCTTTGTCAGCAGGGTCGGCGTACGCGCCGACCCAGGAAGGTCAAGGCCATAGCGGCTTGGCCAACCCCGAGGTCCCAGAAGGACCTCCGGAAGTGGTTGGGCTTAGCCAACTATCTTCACAAGTACAGCGCAGGGTACGCTGAACTAGCTCGACCCTTGTCGGATCTCTTAAAGAAAGATGCCGACTGGGTCTGGGAGCAACAGCACCAGGATGCTTTTGACAGCATCAAGGCAAGCTTACAGCAAGCGCCAGTCCTGGCTCTGCCGGACGAAAACAAGTCATTTAGCGTCGTCTGTGACGCTTCTGACTATGCAATAGGCTGTGCGCTGTTGCAGAAGGACGATGAAGGACACGAATGTGTCATCTCCTTCCAGTCCAGGCAGCTGAAGGCTGCCGAACGGAACTACCCCGTTCATGACAAGGAGCTACTTGCAATGAAGTACGCTCTTGTCAAGTTTAGAGTTCATCTCTTGGGCACGAGGCCCTTTGTGATCTATACTGATCACGCGTCCTTGCGGACTGCCACCAACTCGCCGCATCTGTCGCAGCGGATGGCGAGGTGGCTGTCATTCTTCGCGGAATACAACTTCCGCGTTGAATACAAGCCGGGCAAGCTCAACGTGCTTGCCGATGCATTGTCGCGTCGACCTGACTATGAGCTAGCTCATGTCAGTCGGGTCACGACAGATCTGTACGATCGGATACGCTTAGCGTATCAGGAGGACGAGAACTACACGCCACTGGTGCAGTTCTTGTCCGATGGCAAGGACGCCAAAGTCGACAGGCTTTCGCCTCGACAGCGGGCGCAGCTCCATCGTTATGAGCTGGCCGATGGGTTACTCCATTACCGAGTAGACCCTAGCGATCCTCCTCGGGTTGTCGTTCCCAACGACGAGGATCTGAAGTATGACATACTTCTAGAGGCGTATGATGCGCCGATAAGTGGCCATCTTGGCCGGGAGAAGACCTACCAAATGGTCTCTCAGACATTTTGGTGGCCCCGCATGTATAAGTGGGTGGCACACTATGTCAAGACATGTGAAACATGTCAGAGGGTGAAGCCTTCGGGCCACGCCTCGGCTCCACTACAGAGTTTCCTGTGCCAGCAGATTGCTGGAAGTCGATGAGTCTCGACTTCGTCTTCGGCCTGCCGGCCGATGACAAGGGCAACACCGGCATATTGGTGTTTGTCTGCCGTTTGAGCAAGATGGTACATCTTGCTCCGGTACGTGACAAGGTCACCGGGAAACAAGCTGCACAGCTGTTCCTAGATAGCGTGTTTCGCTATCATGGTCTACCAGAGACCATAGTCTCGGATAGAGACCCGCGTTTCACGGTGCGTTTTGGGACACCCTGTTCCAATTGTTGGGAACTAAGTTGACGATGTCAATTGCAGACCATCCGCAGACGGATGGTCAGACGGAGCGCGTCAACCGCGTGCTCGAAGATACTCTGCGCAGTATCTGTGCGGAAGCACCTCGATCCTGGTCGGATCAGCTTCCTATGGTTGAGTTTGCACTCAACAATGCGGTACACGCATCAACGGGGTTTACCCCGTTCTATTTGAATGGGCTACGACGCCCCCAGGTGCCGCTAACCTTGCGGGGAGGCACTGTGGCCTCCATCGTAAGTGGGGGAGAGGCTCGGAAAGCCTTTTCCTCCCAGGTCTCAGAAATAGAGCCCGAGTCCTTAAAAAGACAATTGTCGTCGTTTATAGACGACAGGCTGACGTTGATCAGCCGGGTTAGAGATGCGATGGCATCGGCCCAAGATAGACAAAAGGAGTACTCAGATAAACATGCAAGAGGAAACTTAAGTGTGTTTAAACAAGGTGAATTGGTGTTGTTAGACACTAAAATCTACCTATAAACTTGGTTAGCTCCGTAGGGAGCAACAAGTTGCAGCACCGCTTCATTGGACCCTTCGCGGTCCTGGCCAGACATGGCGCGGCGTATACCATTGACCTCCCAAAGTCAATGGCGACGCACCCGACGTTCTACGTGGGGCGTCTTAAGCGGTATCACGATCCGCTGGGTCTTCCTTCTCGGACGGGGGAAGACCAAGGTGAGAACTCACCTCCTCGAAACGAGGCTGAGCTCTCTGGACAACCGGAGTTGCCGGTGTCGAAGCCTGCGAATGATATACAGGCTGGTACCCACGCGAGTCATACGAAGGGTATGACGGTACCGAATGGGGAGAGCTCGGGTAAGAGCTATACCCATAAGCCGAGTGGTACCAGTACCCCTGCGGCTCATAAGAGGGCATCCGACCATGCACCTCATGGCTTAGAACGTCTAAGCCTCGACGGAGCTCCTTCACGGCAGCGGCCGGAGCTCGGCGGTCAACACGCCCATGGAGCTCGTGAGTCTCACGACCAAGAGCGTCCAAGTCTTGGCGAAGGACCTCAAGGGTCCCCGGCTTGCCAGCCTGAGAGGCAGCCTGACCACCAGGTCCAAGCCCAAGGGCTATCTCGATCGCATAGACGCGATCTCGAAGCTGACGGACCTCGTCGCTTAACAGGGACCCCACAGAGTCCCGACCCGAAGTTGAGGGTCCAGAAGGATACGGCTGAGAGGGAGCCGCGTACTCAAACGCGTGCGAGAGCTCCTCCTGCCCTCCTTGACCGGAACGGCGAGCTCCACTTTCATGTGGAGCGGGTCGTCCAGGAGCGGCGGCGCTCTGGGAAGCGCCAGCTGCTTGTGAAGTGGCGGGGTTAGCCCTCGTCACAGAACTCGTGGGAGCCGGAAGACCGGCTCCGGGTTGACTGCCCGAAGGCAGTTGAGATTTGGGATCAACAGCCGGGGCGTAAGTAGTCCGCGGCTTCTTAGCCGCCTTACGGTGTACGGTCCCTGGGTTGACGGAACCGTACCCGCGCTCATCTTGAGCGCTGGACTTAGACTGCTGTCTAAGTCCCTCCATAACGGAGTGGAGTTGCCGCTTAGCGACTAAGTGGGCAAACTCAATACGAAGATCTCGCTGGTCCAAGACATAGGACAGCAGGCGATCTTCCCGGAGTTTTTTCAACTCCTGAACTGTAAAGTTCTTTAGAGAAACCCATCTCCAGAACAGGTCTTCTGCCTGGGTCTGGGTTGTGGTGTTCTCGGGCTGTACCCAAGGGTACCTCCACACGGGAAAGAGCCCACCACGGTCTTCCGGTTTCTTCCGAAGACTAGTGAATTCCTTGAGAGGAATTCGGTGTGGTGCAAGTAGCACACACCTAGCGGCCTCAGTGTCGTTGACAAAGAGTGGTTCGACTTGAACCAAGGCACGCTCATAGGCGCCACGCGAAGTGCGCCCATGGTTTAGAACACGAGGGGCCTTAAGGTGCTCCAAGAACATTGGAGACCCAGACCCCGCATCCGGTGGGTAATATCCGCGAGGATACACCGGCGTGGAAGGCACAGGAGTGCCTTGCAGCTGAGCAGCTTGATAGCGCTCCTGCTGCTCATCGAGATCGTTGGAGATCTCTCGGGGCTCGGAGACAGCCCCCTCCTCTTCCTCCTCGTCTGAGGAGTCGAACAGGGATTTGAACTTCCTTGGCGATTGAAGGCTCTGACGTAGGAGAGCCAGGGGCTGCGCGCTTCTTAGCAGCAGCAGCACCCTCACCAACCCGCTTTGGAGAAGCTGCTTTCGCAGCTTGGGCTCGAGCCTTACCTTCGGTCAAGGTAAGGTTCTTGGCAGGCGAGCTCGTCGAAGCTGCCTTTGCCTCTGGTGATGTAGTATCATCGACAGGAGCGTCCTGCGAAGGAGCGTCCTGTGCAGGAGTGTCCTGTGAAAGAGCATCCTGAGAAGAAGATGGATCCTTAGCGGATCCAGGAGAGTCCCCGTCGGACTCTGATCCCGTGATAATAGGAATGTGAAATTCCGGGGACTCAGATCCGGGACTGTGGTCCCGATAGGCGAACCGAGGGTTCGGCCTATCGTCGGGTGAAAGGGAGCGCGAGCGACTGCGTCGCGAACTCCCTTCGTGGCTGGCAGCAGCAGCCGTGCGCTTGCTGCCTGCCTCGGAAGCCGCCTTGCGGACTTCCTTGCGCGGAGCGGCCTTGTCTTTCGACTTGGCCTTAGCAGTCTTCGACCTCGCGGTCTTAGACTTGGAAGGCGCCGAAGCGCCGCGGGTGCTTGCCTTCTTGGGCATCTTGAGAGAGGTTGACGTGGGAATCTCTGGGTGTCTTGCTCTCACGAAAAGGCTGAATGAAAGCCTTAAAGCCACAACGGTGGCTCGTCGATGGGTATCGACAAAGGACAGGAAAGAGAGCGGAGCTCTCTTCCTAGCTCCTCATTGGTTGGGGGTGTTTCCAACCGAAGTGGGGGAGGATGTAACGGGGTTACATGAAAGGGGTACCCCAGAAAGGGTACCACCTTTAGAAGTAGATATACTTCTGTGAGTATTTGTTTTAATACTCTGGTGGAGTGGTGTGGACCACACTGTGGTGTGAGCCACACTACTGCCACGTAGGTTTGGTGGCTGAGGGCCAACCAATAGTTTTAAACCTACCTTTTATATGCATAATTAGCTTAAAGTATAGTTAATTAGGAGTTTGTATTACAGGCCAAATGAACCTAATTAACTATAAATAAATCAGTCTAAAATCTACTCTAAACTGGCTATTAAGTCCCCTAAGACCAGGGACTAGTGAACTGCCGTTCACTTAGAGTTTGTATACTCTTAGTAGCACGCTTCCTCTAAGCAAGGTGCTCGTGTGACCCCGTCACACGATATGTACTGATCTATGTATTTATACAAGTTTCCAGATGGTCTACGATCCCACCTAAACTCTGGATAATAAATATCCAGAGAATAATACAACTAACGTTATTACTAGAATATCTCTTTCTTGCGCGTCGGAAACTGTTCGTTTCCACTACGTCACAATGCCTGCAGTAGCCAATCAATATGACCAAGACTTTACGCAGTTAGTATGGTGCCCATGCGTTGGTCTGACCATGATGGTCTCTTTGGTCCAGTATGTGCCCTTGTGAATGGAGCTCGCTTTTTCTAGTGCTGATGGTTGCGGTTGTCGTGGTCATGAAGTGCAGTACCTGCGGTTAACTGCTGGTGGGCTTCCAGGTATAAGTCAATAGATCGTATGACATATAAATATCTACTTTCTGCCAATAGAATTTATTTGTCGTTATCTCTCCGTTAAAATAATGTGATATGGCGCACAGCGTTAAGTTTTCGTTGCCGGCTAACGTTGAAAGTCCAAAGCCTAACACAATCACGCAATGTGATGTATCGCCTGGGTTCTCTCACGTGTATCAAAATGATGCATATTTAAACCTTGTCGCTTGAGTTCCAGCGGGCGCATGACGTTGACCGTAGCTAGGATCGTTAGGAAGGCTCAATACGACATGAACTCCTCACATGTGTAATGCTCTGTGAGGCTTTAACGCGATTCCTCATTTCTGATCCAGAGCAGTTAACGGAACGAACGCAGCTCTAGCAGCAGGCTGCCAGCAGCATCAAACTGTTGGGAGCTGTCCAAAACTATACGAATATTCCCAGTATCACACATTTTTAATAGACGTCGAAAACTATAGACTGGATTGAAACAAAGTGGAGTATGTTTTCGAGGAAGGCAGAGAATACTGGAATACACGAGAATACCACAACGTACTACAGTGACATTTAATCCATGCGAGGCTCACATTTGAGTTGTATTCAAAGCTACGCCTCAGACAACGAATTGGAGCATCCTATGGAAAAGGTTGCCCAAAGGAGGCGCGTAGTCGGGGTTGCCTAATTAAGCCAATCCCCTAGCTTGCAGCTTCGGGATGTAATGATTGTAGTACCAGGAACGGTAAAGCTGTCGGAGTGTCGTGTACTCCTCCGGGATCGGGACGTTGACCGGGTTGTAGTTTTTCTTCAAGCTGTTGAAAAACCTCTTCACGCCGCTTCCTTTCAGTTCTGTATAACTCAAACCGTCCGCTTCCCGCGTAAGAGCATTCAGACTCTTGGCATCGAAGAGACCCCTCTCTTCGCCTTCGTCTTCTATCTCATCACCGCGAAACTCGTTGTTGTGATAGCGCAAGAATCTCTTTTCGCCACCAATATTCTGGGTCGTATCAATTGCAATAACCGCATCTGGCGATGCCATCGTCGAGATATCGGACTTGTGGACGGAGTCTGCGGCCGCAGCCTTGCCACTTGAGAGTAGAGTGGCTGTAGCAGCAGCGATTAGGAGGGCACAAGACAGACGCATGGCAATCGGTTGTTGGTCTTGGTTCGAAGAGAAGACTGCTAGGCTCTTGGCAAATTGGGGAATGAGAGGGAGGGCGTGTTGGTGATCTTCGTGCGAATTTACACGAACAGCAAATACATGTACAATCAGGCTGACGGGCACTGTCAGCGTCCGATACAGATGGGATGGCAAAAATGATCAGTACGTGACAGTTGTTTAGTGCTTCAAATTTGACGTATACAATTTCGGAGTGAATACTGTCAAAAATCAACTGTCTATCCACGCAGCAAAGCGTAGTCTATATATAGACGAAGGATGAAATTATGCAGCACGAAATTACACAGGAAGCACATACCATTTTCTGTGTTCAAAGACTTTGACAAAGGTCAAGTATTAACTACCTAACATCAAAGCCACATTTCACATCTTTGATGTCATCCGTGGAGTATAAACATTTGACTACGACGTCCACAGCTCTAGCCTCACGATTTTTATTGCGTTACGCATTTGGTTAGTGTAGTGCAGCCAATGGCAAACAATGCATACCTGCAGATATCCAACCTGACCCATCTAACAACTGCGAGAAACAAATCGGGTTCACCGCGTATCGACAAAACTGTTTACAAAGTGATATGCGTATCGACAGACGTGATTGCATCACGACAAGCATGATGACACCCATCGTGTTTAAACCATGTTGGCCGAAGACACAAGCACCCCGACATGATACCATGTAGACTAGCAGTAGGGATACTCACTTTGCAACTTACCAGCAAATAAACTAGGCAAAACTTCTGGGAGCTCCGCCGGCTCCCCCATCGTGTTTTCTTTCCTGCAGACACTACATACAGTTAGCTAATAATTGTGAAATCTCTTTAGGATATTTTGTGTGTGAAATGCCCCGTTTCAATTATTCGTTTTTCTTGCAGAAGTGCCGCAATTATGTGAACGTGGTTTCGCGGTCGGATTGGCTGTCGTGCGCGTTTCTCCCCTTCTGTTTGCTCTTCTTACTCATGGCCCAGGCAAGATAAACACAGCACAGAAGCCAATCCGCCTCCGTAACAGCGCGAAGCTTAAGACTAAATACCGTTGTATTGTATTACCGTCTTGGAAACGTTTCTCATGACGCATCACAAGCAGGAACCGTCGGAATACTGAAACAACCAGGGGTACCCTATTCATGTTGAGTTTACTAAAGCAATGTCAATCGTTCCTTTTCTAATCGTTACGTATCTTCAGCGGAGCTCAATATTAGTTCAAATCGTGCAACTTCCCGTTGTTATTGAAGAACGTCTTTAGCTTCGATAGCACATACTTGCAGTTGCATGTCAACCGACATGGTTCATATGCAACCTACACGATTATCGGACATACTGTAATACGGTAGAAGTTCAATGTTTACTCTTGATTAGACACTTTGGATAATGGAAACAGCGACTTGGATGTGCACTGCACCGGATATACCGACAAGCCATACATCCCATTTTCAGCTAATCAGAAGCTAATATTAGCAATGTAGTCGGGTACATCCTCTGCCATCGCATCCAACAATGACCATCAGCTTATCGTGTCCCATGATGTAGTGCCGTCGCATAGAATGCAGCATACGACAAGGATCACCACCATGTCTATTACAGAATTCCCCGGCAAATCGGCACCTGAGTCTGTCTATATTCCTCCACGAGTCAGTAGAGATTAACAAAAACGATGGTGACTGAGATTGATGCAAAAATGGTACGTGTACTGAATTACGTGAAAGTTAGCATCTCTGCCCAGTCTGCAGGAAGAGCTGCACGCATGCGTGAGTTGCTACATGGTGGTGGAAAATGGAAGGCTCTCAGTGAGCATAATGTATTGCGGGTACACGTTGTGCCTATGCTAGAGAGCCACATTAACCAAATAGCCGACAATGAAGAACACCTATCTACGTTTGACTTTTGAACAAAAGATCATGCTGTCCAAAATGGCCATCGCACAGCCCCACAACATGACGGCACTAGGAGAATGAGCAACTCGTGCCTTCGACTTGCCCCGCCCTCCGTCAAAGTTAGCCCTCTACCGTGCCCTGCGCCAACACGCTGCGTTGGTAGCATTGCCGAAGTTGATCCACCACGGCAAGTGTAACGGGGTTACATGAAAGGGGTACCCTAGAAAGGGTACCGCCTTTAGAAGTAGATATACTTCTGTGGGTATTTGTTTTAACCTTTTCGCGAGCCATTTATTTAAACTATAGTTTACATATCTAAGATATTTGCTTCTCAAATGGCGAATTTTTCGCCCTTTAATGAATTCACGGTACTGTCCTGGCATGTCTCATGAGACGTGCGATCTACTGTGAATTGTTTGGATTTGCTGGTGCATTTGATTGTGCACATTTGACTTAACTTCATTATGGTGAATGATTACATGATGATTACGCAATCATACCCTATTTCATATGTCTCAAAAGCAGATATATATTTAGTTGAACTTAAGTAAAAGGGCGATTTTTTCGCCCTTTCACCGCGAAAGGGTTAATACTCTGTTGGAGTGGTGTGGACCACACTACTGCCACTTAGGTTCGGTGGCTGAGGGCCAACCAATAGCATCAAACCTACCTTTTATATGCATAATTACCTTAAAGTATAGTTAATTAGGAGTTTGTATTACTGGTCAAATGAACCTAATTAACTATAAATAAATCAGTCTAAAATCTACCCTAAACTGGCTATTAAGTCCCCTTGAGACCAGGGACTAGTGAACTGCCGTTCACTTAGAGTTTGTATACTCTTAACCCTTTCGCGGTGAAAGGGCGCAAAAATCGCCCTTTTAGATGGTTTCCAAAACACGGTACGAAATACCTCTCAAAAGGGCGATTTTTTCGCCCTTTTACTAAAGTTCAACTAAATATATACCTTCATTTGAGACATATGAAATACGGTACGATTGCGTAATCATCATGTAATCATTCACCATAATGAAGTTAAGTCAAATGTGTACAATCGTATGCACCAGCAAATCCAAACAAATCACAGTAGATCGCACGTCTCATGAGACATGCCAGAACAGTACCGTAAATTCATTAAAGGGCGAAAAATGCGCTCTTTGAGAAGCAAATATCTTAGATTTGTATACTATAGTTTAGATAAATGGCTCGCGAAAGGGTTAATAGCACGCTTCCTCAAGCAAGGTGCTCGTGTGACCCCGTCACACTTGGTAGCACTTGTAGTCAATCCACGCCTACGCGGGTAGATTGACTACCTGAATCATCTGTGGCTCCTACAAGGTAAGCCAGGATGGATAGAGGGGAGTTCTCTCATTTGACTGAGTCTCAGTTTGAGTCGGTCCGGAAGATGGTGGGCATCTTTGGAGGAGATGCCCTCCGAAGCTTGGCGGCTGCTACGTCGGCCGAGCAGGTCGAACGCATCGAGGCGTTCGACACGTACGAGAGAGGGCTTATCGCCCACGTACAGGGGCTGCAAACCCCCGTGGCTGAGATGAAGCCAGCCCAACCTAAGCCGTTGAGGCTTAAGGTTAACCCTTATGAGGGAAAGGAGGGAGAGAACCTCCACTACTGGGTCAGAGAGGTAGAGCTCGCGATGGACGCGGCTCTAATCTCGACCGAGCGACTTCGAGTCGCTTTCGCCCTGTCCAACCTAGGAGGTCGGGCGAAGACCTGGGCGTACACGCGCGAAGCGACAACGCCGGGTTGTTTCACAACCTGGGCTCAGCTGTGTCAACAGCTTAGAGCCGCCTTCCTTCCGGCGAACTATGAATATCGCCAGCGCTCGCACTTCCTTGCCTGTAAACAAGGGAAGCGTGAGCTGCATGAGTACATCCAGGAGATGCGAGTACTCGCTGCATCTCTGGTAGGGAACCCCTACCTGAACACACCAAAGCGACCGTGTTCATGGATGGCCTGAAGGTGGGCCCATCCCGCACACAGTTGTTCCGTGTGCATGCGAACACTATGGAGGAAGCGATCCAGATCGCCCTCCAAGAGGAGTGTCGCGAAGTCAGTGAAAACTTTGGTCGCGGAGCAGGTGGCGTGGTTCGTTGTCTTGGGAATATGACCCTCGCCGGAGTCTGAAGTTCAAAGTGAAGAGCAGTTGTGTTCCCTTGGAGTCTGGTGTCGGGGTTCAGGAAGTTCTTCCAGGAGCGTTCGGGAGTCGGAGTTTTCTGGAAACCAAGTAGGTTACCAGAAAGTTGGTGGTCGGAAAGAGGTTAATATACCAGAGAGAGTCTGATATCGGTGTCTGAATATCACAAATCCAGAACCGAGATACTTGGCTTTCAGAGATAAACAACAAATATACAGAGTTCAGGAATATACAAATATATACAGCCGTTCTTATTCTTTCTGGGCCCTTGAACGGTGGGCTAGTGCTCCAGGTCAACTAGGGACTCGTTACCAGACACCTGGTCTGTCTGGTATCCCTTTCACGTTCGCGCACCACCCTCTAATATAGAGGGAAAATATAAACCAATACAATCGGCTATATACAACAGTCTACCTTGCACCATGGAAACGACTGTCTAGTTTCCAGAGCCTGTCCAAACAAGCAATATGAAATGGGCTACCGCTAGAGACAAACAAACGACCCAACTAGGATATGGAATAGGCGGGTCCTCTCAGGTCTCTACGTTACCTGATCTCCACCTAAGGGGACTGAATTTGGTGGAGATCACACGGCGTACGTCCTCGACGCAGTGGCTTGGATACCTCTCAAGCGGACTTGTGCAGTAGCAAGCAAATTGAACTCTGTTTATCGTTTTATCTTTCTCATAACTCTCATATATCTCCAGTATCTCTCTTCTCCTTGTCGTCCTTGGCGTCCTTCATGCAGTCAGTCTTCGTATCTCAGGTACACTTGGTTCTGTATGTATCAGGTATCTTGACTTGGTCTCAGTATGCAGCCAGTACAGCAGATCTCGATGGGTGACAGGTAGAGACGTCATTACGGGGAATGTGCAGGTCAGGCATCACTTGATTGCGTGACCTGAACTTGGTTTCAGTATGGTCTTGAATCTTCGTTGATTTCAGAGTCTGGTATCCGGGTTTTCAGAGTCTGAAATCACTTTGGTTTTCAGAGTCTTGGTCCTTCAGAGTGAGGAATACCAGAGTCTTGAGCGGAATATCATAGTACGGAGCACCAATGCTTCAACGTACGCGAAGTTCTTGAGGGTTGCGCGGGTGCGCGGCGTCCGGCGCGCGATACTTGGTCTCTGCGGGTAAGTAGTGTAGATCCTTGAACCATCATCGTCGCGCTGGACGGGAACGGGATGAGGTCTCTCAGAGATACGTTCTTCTGAGAGACTTTCCGCCAGGAATTAGGCACTCATCGTCGGGGAAAGTCCGGTGACCAGACAGAGTGTATTTGACCTTCAGAGTTGTGCACACTCTGAAGTACACTTCTGGTCCATTGGGCCCCTTTACAGTCAGGCGAAGGTTCGTCTAAAATCTTCCACAGATGTCGCACGGGTGCAGCCGCGTCCCAGGCTCCCTTTCTCTCATACCGCATAATATAACCATCACATCGTAACGTAATATCCACCTGTCGCTCGAAAATCGGAAATAGCATCATGTCAGCCGCCCCTCCTTGTCACGATCCGTCAGTGCGGAACTTTCTCCAAGCTGTGTATCATGGCCAGGTCTATCAGACATTCTGATGACGGTTTTCAGAGCGTAGTGTAGCAGCAACCCTTTGCCGGTTGCCTGGTTTTCAGAGTCTCTGGCACCCTGTTGCCCAGTCTGATTATTCTCTCAGACTCAGAAATTTGAACTTGGCTCGCCCAACGGGCGGTCATATTCCAATCCACTTTCTGACTCACATGTCGGAGGAAACAAGCACGTCTTTAAGCACGAATGCCTCGTCGAGTGGCACGGCAGACGACGCCACAGGCACAGGTCCTGCTACGGCTACTGTCAGCACGGTGCAGGGTGGTGACGTCGGCTCGTCCACGTTACCTGGTGGCAGCTCAAGCGCCCCAGCCCATACAACAAAGTCTGGAACTCTCCAGTCGAAAGTCATGTCAGGGACTTCCCTGGTGGCAGGGCGAGCTCAGGTGGCTCTTCACCGAAGGCTACTTCACGTAATCCAGGCTCTGCATTCTCGGAAGACGCCCCTGGTGTTTTCCAAACGCGAGCTTTTGGTGCACCTCGATTGTTGTCCACCGAAGAAGTCGACCCGACTCTTCCGTCAAGGTCTGATGACGAGCGAAAGCGCTCCAGTCATTACACTGGGAGATTCTGATGTCCCTCAGAATTACATCGCGCCTAACATCGAGCCTGAGGGACGTGCCTTTCTGATAAGTGTACCAGCGCGAGCTGAGGACTTCCAGAGAGGTCGTCACATTGCGAATGCATATGGCGGTCCTTGTGTGCTCGTAGGGTACGAGACACTTACCGACGAAGACCTCAGGAGTTGGAGCGTGTGATCCCAAGCTTCGATCCCCATGAGACCATAACACCTCGCGCCCAGACTCCAATGTGCCTACTCTGGATGCTCTGGCTTCGTCAGTGGAAAGTTCGCCGAGAGTTGGCGTCTCTGTTATCTCATGTTCCTCATCTTGCTGAAAGGGTCTTTCGGACGGCTGGGTACCTGAAAGTCATGACTGCAGCCCATCGACGTCTTCGGGAACGCGTCGGTTCTCAGAACGGTGTTGCCCTGATAGATGCTGCGGCGGCTCGGTCGGAGTGTGAAGAAATCAAGTGCGAATGGGTGCTGAACTGTCAATACTGGAAGCACGAACTTCAGATTGCTCAGCAAGACGCTGGTGTCGTGGAGGAGCGTATGTCTCAGAGATTCGGGGCCTCAAGGCCCATTATCAAGACCAAGTGGAAGCTCTGAAGGCGGAAAAGGCAGCTCTGAAATCTCAGTTGCCGATCTCCAAGCTCAGTCTCTATTCTGAAGTCTCGTCCCGACGTCAAGCCGACGGATCCATGGGGTTTTCAGAGTTCTCTTGCAAGAACTCTGAAATCTCGGGTAATTGGAATCGCCTACACAATCTCTTGGTGTCATATCAGGAGGACACTATCATTCCAGATCATTGGACAAACATCATCAACGTGACGGCTCTGGACGAGCGAAAGATGCCTGTTCCTGATTTCAAGAAACGCCTTTCTGAATAGCGAGCCCGTCAAGCTGCCGAGGAGGCTGCAAAAGATACCAGAGTTCTGGATATCACTCGTTCGGTGCTGGTATTCCTGATTCACAGTCAAAGAGTCCCAGGTATCTCGTGTACCCTTAAATCTCGGCTCAGAAGTTATCACCCAAGTGGCCGCTCACGTCAGACCTCAGAGTCTAAAGCGTTGCCCCTCTGGACACAGCCTGTTGAGGACTCCGTACTTTCGGTGAATGCAGTAGTACCACGGTGGCCAAGTCTGAAGTACACAAGAAGCTTCCCGGAGATGTGGTCTGGAAAGAAGTCCGTCCTGACCTTCCCAAGCTTTGCTGTTGGTGTCGCATACGACAAGGCCATGGAATGGTTGGCGTCGGAAAAGGAGGCTCATAGTCTCTTCAGCAGTCCGGTTCTTGTCCAGATGCTGGTGAGTGTGATTTTCTCGCGTCACTTGGATTCCACCCTTGGGCCAAATACGTCCCGGAAGTCTACTATCAGATGGCCGACGAAGTGGTAGATCGTCATATCTTGCTGATACCGAGCCCGCTGCTTGGGGGTGATCTGGATTGTCACGTCAATTATCTGAGAGCGACGTCGAATCTACGGTCGACAACCCCAAAGAGGATCCTGACTACAAAGATAGTGGTTCGTCGACTCGAGTCTGAGGACGAAGATGACGACTCTGGGAATGACGCGACCGGTGACAGCGACTCTGGGGGTGACCAGTCCAGAGCAAAAAGCCTGGAATGGCAAGTCAGGAGTCAAGTCTGGGAACAAGAAATCCAAGAACAAAAGTCAAGACCATTCACGTACTGGCTCCAAGCGTCCTCGTGAATCTGAAGACGACTCCGACTCTGACGATGGACCGATCGTCCCCACCCAGAAGTCTAAGAGAAGCCGTGCGTCCCGTGGTTGTCCACACCAGTCCCAAGTCCCGTCCGAAAGTCCACCAGCGGAAGTGGATCGAAGTCCAAGGATTCTTCTGGAAACTCACGAAGCCTGGTATCCAAGCCTTACAAGTCGCTGCCGGCTCGAGAGCTCCAGGTGGTAGAAACACCAGACTGTGATGCCTTCTCCTGGTTGTTTATATGGTATCAGAGTACAACGCGGGAGCTCTACCAAGACTACGATGGTTCAAAAACGTCTGGGATTTCCAGATTATGAGGTCCACAAGCACTCGTGCTCCATTCTCAAGAGACGCTGGGACTCAGAACGCTACTGTGCTGTGATTCGCAAGAAGAAACGTGCTCCTTGGGAGGTCATGTTTAACAACCGGTTCTCTGAATTCTACTTCCACAAACGTGATGAGCTGGAACCCATGGTGCTGGCTGACGTAGAAGAGATTGTGCGCAGCATGAAGAGCATGCTCAGGCTTTCTGGGACGAACGAACTCACTGGGTCCTATGGACGTCGAGGCTGATGCCAAGTCTGCGGAATGCACAAGTACCGGGCCATTCGTCGAGCTGCTTTGATTCGTCAGCACAACGCCCTCATCCGGAAAGCCTTGGCGAACAAGGATTTCCAGAGTCGTACTCTCGGAGCCTGGCATTGGACTGTTCCTGACAAGGCGTGTCCCTGGATCTGGCAAGACCCCGAGTCGCCGAACTTGGTGGTCCCAAGTGTCTGAGTCTGGAGACGCAACTGGGGGACTTACATGCCATTGAGCCTGCTCGTATGCAAGAAGGATATCTTGACGCCAACGGAGCGCTCTGAGAACCCCGTTTCTCTCAGCTACTGAAGTCCCCAGCCTCAGTCACAAATTTCGTAGGAAGACTGCATACTGATAGGCCATTAGTTGTCTGCATTTGTGACGTAAACCCCGGCCTCAGTAGAACCACCCAATCTTCCATCTCTAATATCCTCCACTTAACCATTGATTCACCTCTCCTCCTTCAACTTTTCATCGTTATAATCTCGTATTTATCAGCACGTAATCTCCACAAATTCATTTTCTCCACAAACACATCGTCGTTTCAATAAAAGCAATAACATAGTCGATCACATGTCTGAACACACGAATCTCAGAAATAAAATATCTGAAAGAACATGCATTCAGACTCTCATTCTCTGAAATCAGTCTCTGCAATTTCTCAGATATCAGACTCCCGAGGTGTTTTCAGAGTTGTTTAGACTCTGGGGTGATCGTCTCCAGCTTGCATTGCCTGGAAACGAGCTCGTGCTCGTGCACTCTGGTTGAACTCGTAAAGTAATGCGCCACAATTCAACTTCGATAACGGTAGCCACTCAGTTTCATCGTAGCCTTTCCATTAACGAGGTATTCACGGTGACGTTTGGACGTTCTGTACGTTTACCCCAACGAGTATCCAAAATCTTCTCCACTTCATACTATCATTCTCAGCGTCAGGTTCGCAACTATCTTCAGGTAGCAAAGCGGCATCAAAGTCATCGTCTTGTGGAATCTCGAGCTCTATCGTTGGTCGTCTGGGGAACAGGGCTCTGGGTTTCAGACGGCTCACATGCACCCAGGGATTCACACGATAACCAAGTATCTTCAACCTTAAGTCGTACGCGGAAGTCATCCAAACATCTCATCGATCTGAAAGGACCGGCCACATGTGCGCTAGCTTCCGGCTTAGCCCCGTTTGTACTTTAGGGATATAAAGCCATACGGCATCACCTATAGCAAAACCCGATTTCAGACGTTCTGATAACTCGTTCCACTTTCTGGTTTGTTCTTCAGACGGTCGCGTTTCGCTTTCTTCTGGAGATCTTCGGCACATGCCAAGCCGAAACTGTAGTCTCGTTGCATCTTCCTTCTCCATCGTAGGCGGTTCGTTCCTGAGTCGTCGACGGCTTGGGTCCTAGCATAGCGGACACAGTTCGAGGGCATCCCAAACATGCACCAAATAAAACGGCGTTTCCAGACGGGTGGCATCGAACGACGTGTTCAGGGCGAACATCAGACGTTCGGCATGATCATCCCAATCGCTTTGATCAGCTTCAGAGATATATGCCTTGATCGCGCGCACCAACAGTTTGAACCGACCGTTCTGTTGGCCATTAGTTGTGGTCGGTATCCTAAAGTAGCTCGTTGTCTACTACCCAGGAGTTCTCTGAAACACTTGAAACACCACTATAAAGCGAGGATCCTGGTCATGACGAATCAGAGAACTGGCTCCGAAGTTTCTGAAAACACGTTCTTCATAGGCTTCCGCTACGTCTTGAGCCGTGGTGCTACCCATGGCTTACACATCACGTACCCTGAGAAACAGTCTTGGAACAGTAGAAGGAAGGTGTTGCCGCGTACTGACTTCGGCATATGCGTCACAAAATCCATGGACACGACCTCAAACGGCCTGCTGGGTTCAATATTCCCCGGTGACGGTCCAGGATTTGGGGGTCGCCCCTTGCCGCTAGCGCAGTCCACACATTCCTTCCGAATCTTTCCACGTCGGCATACATACCCAACCAGTAGAACTCTGAACTCAGTTTCTCGAACGTCCTCTTGATTCCCTGATGTCCC
>VOQZ01000493.1:0-100505 GCA_008079305.1 Phytophthora palmivora | reverse complement strand
GTGGGGGTTCGGCTGGTTGTGTTTTGGCCAACCGACTCAGTGCTGACCGTCGAATTCTGTATTGCTAGTGGAAACAGGACCCAAGGATCGAGGCTCTTTGATTCCATTCGATTGGCAATGCCAGCGATGTTACCTGCCAATCTCATTGACGATCGGTACAATTGGAACTACGTGACAGAACCTCAACCTTTGAATGGACGTCGACTAACGTGGCCTCGAGGACGAGTTTTAGGCGGGTCGTCCTCGATTAACGCAATGATTTACAACCGAGACATGCACTGGACTACGACGACTGGCAAGCTGCTGGAGCTGAAGGGTGGAGCTATGCAGATTGTCTACCATACTTTAAAAAACACAAAACTCATGCCCTTGGGGGTGATGACTACGAGGAAGCGATGGACCACTTAAAGTAACAAGAGATTACAACTAGATCAACCCTGTTCCAGGTTTTTCTTGATGCTGCAATACAAGCGGGGTATCCGTTCACGGATGATGTGAACGGGTATCAACAGGAAGGGGTGGGGTGGTTGGATTTGACAATCCATAAAGGAGAGAGATGCAGTGCTTCTGCTGCCTATTTGACAGAGAGAGTGTGCTCTCAAAGAGGAATTTAACGCTTCTTACGGACACCTTCGTGAACAAGTTGGTGTTTGAAGGAAAGAAAGCTGTTGGAATCGAGGTCGAACCATTTCAAGCCTCGATCGGAGACCAAGCAAGCAAATTCGAGCCAAAGAGGTGATTTTGTCCAGTGGAGCGATCAATTCCCCGCAAACTATTGATGTTGTCTGGTGTGGGTGACGCGATCATTTGAGGGAGATCGGTGTACCTGTGGTGCACCACCTCCCAGCGGTTGGAAGAAACATGGAGGAGCATTTGGGCGTGTATCTGCATGTTGCGTGCAAGAAACCTGTCACGCTTTATCATGCCACACAAACCGCATTTCCCCACACAAGATGGCGTGGATGGGGATCAAATGGCTCATGTCGAGATCGGGCCTGGAATATCGCCGCCACATTGAAGCTGGTGGGTTTTTCCGAAGTGCACCAGGTAAACGCCATGCCGACATGAAGTGGCAATTCCTTCCAGGTGCCAGCGATGAGACCGCCAACTTTCTTGATGGTCATGCTATGATGCTACACTGCACGCCACTCCGTGCAACGAGCCGAGGCTACATCAAGTTGCGGAGTGCAAACCCACGTGAAGCCCTATTATTCCACCAAACTACCTTGAAACTGAGCACGATCGTGTAGATCTACGCAATGGCGTGCGGTTGACACGAGAATACTCAAGCAGAAGCCTTTGATGAATATCGCGGCGATGCCGGTGTCCCCGACGGACAATGTGCTGTCCGACGATCAAATCGACGAATGGGTTCGACAACATGCCAGCACGGACTATCACCCCTCGAGTACCAACCGCATGGGCTGGAGACTGACATAACGACAGTTGTGGATGCCCAAACGAGGGTGCATGGCCTAGAAGGACTAAGAATTATTGACGCTTCCATTATGCCCAACAACGTGAGTGGAAACCTCAATGCCCCAACTATCATGTTGGCTGAAAAAGCTGCTGACATGATCCTGGGCAAACCCGCGCTGCCCAAGTCCGACGTTCCTGTGTATGAAAGTAAGAACTGGAGACACGACAGCGCTAAAGCTTGGCATGTCACGCCACGCCGTGTCCCTGTTGGTCCTTGCGTTAGTCAGCACTCGTCCATAACACAAACGTCATTCATTTTCACTCTTGGTTAGTTCAGTCATCAAGTTTTGTTTTGTTGCAGTGCGAAGATGGCAACGTCCACCAGCATCCCTACCGCTCAGCTTTCCGCTGGTTGGCTCCAATTAGGCAGCGGCAGTACCAACCATTGCTGGCAAAGCTTCAACGACCTGATCTCGTGAATGCACAAGGCTTCATTAACGGCAAATGGGTCGAAGCACACGACAACGACCATTTTGCCATCGTAGGCATGTCCCCGATTCCGTACACTTGAATTTCCTAGCATCTCACTGTTGTTATCGTGCAGACCCTGCAACAGATCAAGAAATCGCGCGTGTAGTGAGCATGGGAGACGAAGACACTCGTGATGCAATCACCGCTGCCACAACAGCTCGCGAGAGTGGAAAAAGACCACACACCGGTACGAAGGTTGTTGTGTGAAGTTGAAATGCTCTGTGTAGCTTAACGCTCTTGTAAAACGTAGTTCCGAGAGAAGTTGCTGAAAGATTGGGCAGCAGCTATCGCTGCTAACAGTGAAGATTTAGCGATCATCGGATCGATGGAGTGTGGAAACCGTTGCCAGAAGCCAAATGGGAACTTGAGTTTGCTGTCGGAGTGATCGAGTTTTTCGCTCACGAAATCGTACGCTGCAGTGGGTCTGTCATGTCTCCAAGTGATCCAAGTAAAAAAATTCTTGTCATGAAGGACCCGTGGGTGTTTGTGGAGTCATAACACCTTGGAATTTCCCTTATGCGATTTTGGGTTGAGTTTGGGCCCATCCCTCGCAGCAGGGTGCACCACCGTGATTAAACCGGCAGGTGAGACCCCGCTCTCAATGCTTGCATTGGCGAAACTTGCCGAAGAAGTAGACTTTCCACGTGGGGTTATCAACGTCGTCACTGCTCCACGAGGAAAATCGGAAGAAGTTGGTCGTGTGCTAACATCAAGTCCTGATGTCAAGAAAATCACGTTCGCAGGGTCAACTCAAGTTGGTAAGTGGCTCATGCGTCAATCGTCCGAAACCGTGAAGCGTTTGTCACTCGAACTAGGTGGCAACGCTCCGTTTATTGTTTTTGGAGAGATGCCGACTTGGAGAAAGCCCTCGATGGACTGATCCGAACGAAATTTGCTAACACGGGTCAAGCTTGTATAGCAACCAACCGTGTTTTCGTTCATTCATCAGTGTACGACATATTTACATCCAAGGTAGTTGAACGAGTTAAAAGTCTCAAGATGGGGTTACCTCTCGAGCAAGGTGTGCAACTCGGACCATTAATCGGACCGTCCGCTGTCAACAAAGTGACTGGTTTGGTTGACGATGCTATCGCCAAAGGCGCAAAAGTTCTCATTGGAGGGAAGACTAGTGACCTTGGCAAGAATTTCTATGAAGCAACGGTTTTGGCTAATGTGAACGAGACCATGAATGTCTGGCACGAAGAGATTTTCGGTCCGGTGATCCCGTTGTTTGTGTTTTCAAGTGAGGTCGAAGTGGTTCAGAAAGCGAATGCCGCCGCCGCTGGACTTGCCGGCTACTTTTACACGCAGGATATCACTCGTATTTTTCGTGTTGCTAACGAGTTGGAGTGCGGCATGGTTGGAGCAAACAGTGAGGTGGTGACCCACGTTGGAGCTCCATTCGGCGGTATCAAGGAATCTGGAATTGGTCGTGAAGGATCGACTGAAGGTTTGGATGCATACTTGGAAACAAAAATGATTTGCATCGGAGGGCTCTAGGCTCATGCGCCTGTCCGACTACGCTTAGGCGACAAGTGAGCTGGGTAAGTTATCCAGTTTTCTGGTATTGCAACCCAGGTGCAGTGTCGAAGCTACACACGTCGGGCTTTCTTCTCCGAAACGTACATAATTTCCATGAACTAGCTGAACGGCCCTGCCTTCTGCATGTTGCATTTTCGATTTCGTTGTCGAGGACTCATAACGATGAAGCTTTCGCTATTTTCTTTGCTGTTCTCGACTACCGTTGTTCAAACAGTTCTGGCTAAAGACCCAAAGTTCACATATCGTAGCAATGACACAGATTCATTGGCCCCGTCGGAATGGGCGGAAGGCTATGAACATTGTGGTGGTTCCAGGCAGTCTCCGATTGATATCACCGAGTCGAAACTCTGCAGTGTGTACGTTCCTTCCTATTTATCGTTTGCTGGTTCATGCCCGAACTACAACATGACAGAGACGACGGAGTCTTACAAGGCTGCAGTGAATGGAGGTGGGTCTGTCCTTGAGAATCCCAATTTTTACAGCTAATCATCTTTAACCTACGTACAGGAAATTGTACAATTACTGCAAAGGGAGAGACATACAACTACGCTCAGTTCCATGTGCACACTCCATCCGAGCACACTATCGACGGGAAGCAATTTGATGGTGAAATTCACTTCGTGCATACAAAGTCGGATGGCTCAGCAGCACTCGTGGTTGGTCTATTCCTTGAAAGCAACGATGAACCGGACACTGAACCAGCAGTGGATGTGATTGTGGATGCCATGAGCGACGTCACTTTTAACACTTTGATCCCGATGACTTTGTATGTTGAAATGCTCGTACCTGCTTGAAGGCAACTGCTGACTTGGTCTTCATTTCTTTCGTGTAGGGGTTCATACTCGGATCTACTCAGAGCTTACATTGACAGAGGACATGTGTTCAACTATCCTGGAAGTTTGACTACCCCACCATGCTTTGAAATTGTTGACTGGTGGGTGATTCGTATACCCGCTCGGATCTCGTCAGCTCAGTTTGATCGCATCAAAGCGAATCTTGCTGAGTTGGAGATTACAGACGACGGGAAGAATGCACGCCCCGTTCAACCTCTCAATGGACGAACAGTTCTTACGTATAACTAGAAACTGAGTTGTCCTGAGCACGATCTCATCAGTGGGTAGTTGGGTAAGTATCATCGCATGCTCAGCCATGCCGAGATTAACTCATTCATACCAGCTTAATTATCTCATCGCCATTCATTATTTCGCCGTTCAAGTGTTTCATCTCACTCTTGAGAACTACAATGAAGTATTCAATCTTTGCTGCTAGCTTGCTGTTGTTAATGACAACGATCGATGCTTCTCCAGCACCAACTGAAGGCCCTGCATACTCGTATAAAATCAACACGGAAGCTTTGAGTCTCCTACAATGGTCAAGTGGCTATCCATCCTGCGGTGGTTCCAAGCAATCTCCAATCGATCTAATCGATCCAATCCACTTGACCGTCCCAGTTCCATTGGCCTTCTCGGGTTCTTGTCCCAATTTCAACTTGACGGAGACCTCTGAGTCGTACAAGGCTGTAGTGGACGGAGGTCTGTCGACCCGGAAGACTTCTTCTGCTGCATACATTGCTAACTTCTATTTGATGTAGGTAACTGCGCGGTTAAAGCAAATGGATTGATATACAACTTCTCTCAGTTCCATGTGCACACTCCTTCTGAGCACACAGTTGATGGCAAACACTTCGATGGTGAGATTCATTTCTTCCACAAGACCCAAAACGGCTCAGCAGCATTGGTAGTTGGTCTGTTTCTTCAAAAGACAGACGACAACCCAGAAGCGAACAGCATTGTGACTGCATTGAGTGAAGTGGTAGATAACTCGTCGACCCCGATGACCTTGTAAGTTTGTTCTCGAAACTAAAATTCGCTACATCGACTTTATCTCAAACTTGTTGAGCAGGGAATCGTACACTAAACTCATCGAGGCGTACGCTCATGAAGACCAAGTTTTCAACTACGCTGGTAGTACAACAAGTCCACCATGTACCGAGTTTGTGGATTGGTGGGTTGTTCGCAAACCCATACAAATTTCATCGACTCAATTCAACATCATCGTGCGGAACTTGAAGAAGTTGGAAATGAGTGACAATGGGAAGAACGCTCGTCCCATCCAACCTGTCAACGGGCGAACAATCATCGTGTATAACTAGTAATGACCAACTATTCGAATTAAGCCTCGATTCAATAAGAAAAAAACAATGGATGACCGCATCATTCACACCATTATCTACAAGCTATGGTTTTGTTATTCACTCGAGATTTAATACGAAATTGGATGATGCTGTCATCCACTGTTTGTTATTCAATCGAGGCTTCATGAGAAACTTAATCCTTGTCGCTGATTCTTCCCTGACATCGATGCTAAGGAAGCGGTGAGCGGTAGCTCATTTCCAAACCTACTACGCCAAGTGAAGATGCCATCTAGCTGTCCATTGCACCATGTTGGTCAAGTGTTGCAATCACTAAAATACCCCGAGCTCGTGCGATCGAAAGGCTTCGTAAATGGCGAGTGGATCGAAGGACGAGAAGGAAAATATTTTGCCGTCGTTGGTAAGCAAAAAATATGGTACCCAATAATGGTTGACTCAGGAATAATTACTGCTGTTTAGACCCTGCTACCGCTGAAGAATTGGCTCAAGTGACGTGCATGGGAAGAGAAGAAGCTCATGAAGCCATCGCCGCAGCCTATGTGGCTCAACGTCGCTGGCAGAAAGTGACCCCACCTGTAGGTTTTGAGAAGTTATTTTTCATACCATTGTGCTCATTCTTCATCGTTTGTTTGCTTAGGCTCGATCCTCCGTGATGATGAAATGGCACGCTGCAATTGTGGAGAATGCTGAAGATCTTGCCGTTATTGCGGCTTGTGAGAGTGCTAAGCCTCTAGCTGAGGCGAGAACAGAAGTGGACTTTGCTGCTGGTATTATTGAGTACTATGCTCACGAGATCGTGCGCTGTAGTGGATATTTGGTAAGTCCATCCGATCCTGACAAGAAGGTGTTGGTGATGAAGGAGCCTATCGGTGTGTGCGCGATCATCTCTCCTTGGAATTTTCCCTACGCGACGGTGACAAGGAATTTGGCACCATGTGTGGCCTCTGGATGTGCTGCAGTTGTGAAGCCTTCTGGAAAAACTCCGTTGTCAATGTTGGCTCTTGCAAAACTTGCCCAAGACGCTGGAATTCCAGCCGGGGTTATTAACGTGTTGACTGCCCCACGAGGCAGTCAATCTGGTAGTGATATCGGGAGGGAATTGACATCCAACCGCGATGTTCGTCTACTTGCTTTCACTGGATCAACTCGTGCGGGTAAAATGTTAATGGAACAAGCATCTTCCACAGTGAAACACGTCATTCTCGAGCTTGGAGGTAACGCGCCATTCATTGTGTTTGAGGATGCAAACCAAGAGGAAGCTTTGGATGGGCTTATCGCCGCCAAATTTCGCAATAGTGGCCAAACGTGTGTGACTTGCAACCGCATCTTCATTCAGGCGTCAATTTTCGACAAATTCACGTCCAAGCTGGTCGATCGAGTCAAGAATCTGAAAATTGGATTGCCACTGGAGCATGAAGTGAACATTGGTCCACTTATCGGACCTAAAGCAGTGGAAAATGTGGCAGAGTTGGTGAGCGATGCGGTGAAACTCGGTGCTGATGTTCTGACAGGCGGGAAAACAAACCAACTCGGCAAAAATTTCTACGAGCCGACCATACTAACCAATGTTAACGAGAAAATGCGCATTTGGAACGAGGAGATTTTCGGACCAGTAGTTGCGCTGTACTCGTTTTCAAGCGAAGATGAAGTTGTCCGTAAGGCCAACGACACCGAGGTTGGCTTGGCTGCATACTTTTACACGCAGGATGTTGCCCGTATTTTTCGCGTTGCAAGCGAATTGGAAACTGGTATGGTTGCAGTGAACGCTGGAGTGGTTTCAATCGTCCAAGCTCCGTTTGGTGGGGTCAAGGAGTCGGGAATCGGTCGTGAAGGCTCTCCTGAGGGAATTGAAGAGTTTCTCCAGTCAAAGATGGTGTGTATCGGTGGGCTGAACTAGGTGTTCAGGCACCCATAGGCTGCTACTGCACGAAGCCACGTTTAAAAGAACAGAAAAATAGGTAACAACACACTATACCTCCAGTTTTCTTTCTTATGGCCACCCGAGTACGCAATCTCTTCGTTCATGCATTAACGCAACTGGTTTTCCAGATTTTATCGATGCGAATAATTCAGGAGTGGACTAGTGTTAGCTCTTCGATATCTCACTCAATTGCAATCGGCGACTGCTTCGAGCCAGCATGCGAATCTGGTTCCGTCTGCCTCGCCTTCTTTTCATTGCTTGCACTTTTCTTATCCTCGTCATTAAGAGTGAAAGTACTGAGTAGACCAAAGTGGTCGGACGGCCATAGACCCTCAGCAATCTTTTGCTGACCTACGATCGCGATCTGGTCGAATACGAACGCCGTTGTTTTTTCGCTTGGAGCGGCGTACAAGTACATTCGATCGAGACGACTGCGGAACGATCGATTCATGACAAGACTATTGCACGTACCGTCAAACGTGTATCCGTTCTCATCTGTGTTACCAGGCACCGAGAGCCAAAGGTCTTTCCAACCTCCTGGCAACCCCATCGTCGCCTACAGCAAATGCAACAAGAAAACAACTTAGTTCATGCCAACATTAGTCACAAATATGTGAATTTAGTGACCAACCAAATCCACGTCTTCTCCATCATCTTCCCCCAGTTCCTCTCCTCTCAACTCCTTCCCTTTCCGTCTCACTAACTTCTCCTCTTCTTCCGTTATCGACGACGCTGCCAAAAAGCAGTTTTCATGAAACCACACTCGAATTTCCATCGTTTTCCCTCCAGCCACCTCACTCTTTGTCATTTTACCCACCCGCACTGCATCCTTCTCAATTTTTTCTCCACACGATCGACATTTTGATCTCCCAGTTTTTGCCAGCTCCACATCCACATCTGCAAATGCAGCAAGACGTCGATCCAGCAATTTCATGTCTGCTCGCATCAAATTGGTGTCCCCCATGAAAATTGCTCCTAGACAAACAGTACCATTACTTTTATCTCCAGACCTTTTCTCCCCAATTCTGAACCCCTCATCATTCTCTGCATTGTTCACTCGATCCCGTAGCAAAATGAGACTTTCCTTCAATTGGGCTACTCTAGGTGCTGCAAATTGAGGTAAACTTTCTAAATGGGACGTCCCCACAAAAAGGGTCTTCCCTGGAATGGGTTCCACCTGCATGAAAACTAATTCTCGACCCATTCCTGAATTGGAAAATGGGTACGTTTCCAAGGATTTGACTGGCAAAGCACTGAATAAAGCCACGAAATAGGTCTCTTGGAACGGAGGAGCCGTGTCCACACTACAGTCGTAGAATCTGGCCCATTGTTGCGCTTTGAGTATAGTCAAGGCCTCACGCGTGACTTCCTGGAACCCAATGACAGCGGGACGGAAGTGTTCCACCAAGCGACCGATGGCTTTCATGCGCATGGAGCGAGCCACCTCATCGAAGAAAAGGTTAAACGTCAGGATACGCAACTTCATATTTTACCCTTTTCAAATGAAAATAGTCACTTGAATGAAACATTCTTTTCAGTGACTATTTCACTTCCAATAACAATGAGCTCATCGAAAGTCGACAATGTTAGAAACAAGAAGCAACAAAGACTGTCAATTTTTGATGAACACTCCATAGTCAGCCTTTATAAATACGGTTGGTCGGACAGGAATCGTCATCTATCTCTTTCACAAGGGTTGAATTGGTTGAAATGAACTCGAAACTCTACACAATTCATACTATTCCTGTTGTCGCCAATGCAAACATTTGTAATGTGTAGTTTGAGTGCACCCATTCACTGTTACACTAACTACTACACTATCTCATTGGCTGCAATTGCATCATTGTTAGCATCTAAAATGTACGTTTTCCAGGTTTTCAGCAGGGGATCTGTATCACAACAGCAGTCGATGAATAACGCGTTGACGACCACCTATTTGCGAGTTGTTTCGGTAGTACCCTTCATCTAATCCACTTCTGGAAAAAGTGCATCCTCTCAGCATGGTCCTTGAGCTCTGCAACTTCCTTAACAGATTCTAGTGGTGGCCCCGGTCTCTCTTTAACAAACAAACCCAGCGCGTACGAGTCAGAAAACACGTTTTATCTAATCTGTGATACAGTTCAATGTATTGGAGCCACGGGGTTAACGCTGGGATACCAATTCTAGAGAAGTAGGTGTGGTTTGCAACTCGAAAATGTGGAAACACCGTCTGGATATGTTTTTGTTTTTAGTCACGAAGCATTCAAAACATGGTGTGTGCTTGGTTATAGTGAATTCCATCCTTTCAGCGAGATCCTTCGCACCTGGTGCTTCTCTACGTTACTCATAATTCTTTATTTAATTATACGTCCGTCAAACGTGTTATAGTTTAAAATCTGATGAGTAGTAGTCTCCGTTCTTTGCCTAAAATGTGTCCACGTAGTTTAGTTGTTTAGTCACTCGTAGAATTTCCGATTCGCGAAATGTCCTTCTCAATCTCTCCGAGATTGAACAACGTTAAGACCTTTTTCAAAATGCAATGATCTTTCGTTAGTGTTGTTTCCGATGCGAATTTCGCAACCGACAATAGTCCTGGAATAATGGAATTACCCTCTTTCAGCACTCTTGTCCTTGATCTTGTCCGTGTCAACTCCATTGTACTGGAGACAAGATAGAACCGAACAAATGCGGATCTGTTAGCATCGGCAGACGGTGCATGGAAAGATATGTCGGCGAGATGACAAACATTTTTCGAGGTGAATTCAGTTCAAATTCTTAAGAAGTTAACCAAACTTTTTGAGTTAGTCGGGGCATAGATTCCGATGATTCCGATGATTTCAATATGAACAGGCAATACCGGTCTCTCATGGTGGCAGTCTACTTCTTTTGATGGTTCACGAACCGTAGTGCCAACAATGACAACAGACGAAGTATCGCGATCCAAAGGATTAAGATGCCGACATTCCTCCAAATGTCACTGTGCTTGATGAGGAAGGTCGTTTCCAAATATTCTTTCAATGTCATTCCATCGGGCAAACTTGGTGGTGTGCCGGTCATTTGTTGGCAACCACGTTGGCTACCGTCTCCACCACTAGGACAGTCGCCGAAAACAATAGCAGCAAGACTCGAAAATGCATATTTATTCGGAGTGATGTAGTGGAGCCACTTGTAGCCGCGTGGAATTGATGCAGCCGGGGGATTGAAGCCTGAGAATAGTGTGCAGACGATGTTGATAATCACCATGAAGACCGTCGCCACCTCCAAACTGGGTAGCAAGAATGCTAGGAATTGACCAAAGTAAGACATCAACAGAACTATTAGTGACAAGTTCAACCAGAACGTGAAGAATGCTGCAACACCCGTAAATTCCGCCATCGGATAGAAGATTGCCATGAAAAGTAACGTTGTACCGAAACAATACGGAATCTCGACCAATGTTGCACCAACGAAGTACCAGAATGCGTTGTACGTTTGGGAGGCTCGCTCACGATAAAAAACAGTTTGTTCTTTACACGTGATAGGAAGCGAGCCGTTAAACGTGATAATAGTCATGTTCACTGCCCCCATGTAGACCATACCCATTCCCGAATTGACACCTTGATACGAAATATATTCCGTGTCCAAGTATGTAATCCCGAGTGAGAGCGCCAATACCACAGCTACGATAATTCGCGTCAAATTGAACGTTGGTGTTCGCCAGTACAAATCCAGCCAGCGCTTCGTCAAGAGGAACGCTTGGGTCCAATTAGTTGCAGCTCGTTTGTGTTTGAATGCCAATGGAGGGATTGATGATAACGGTCGACTTACTCCTTCCTGATCCAAATCCTCTTCCAACTTAAGGTACTGCGTACTAGCCTTAAACATCGCCACAAAATCCGTTTTGGCATCGATATCGTTCCCCACACCAGCACCAATAACCTCCAACATCCAACTTGCAGGATTGCACCCCTCTTCCAACTGCGTCACTCCATCAATCGACTCAAAGTACTTCACTAAATTTGAAGCGTTAGCCCCTAAGTCACCGAAAAACACCATCTCACCCCCGCGCTTCAACAACAACAAGCTGTCGAAAACACTGAACACCATCACCGATGGCTGATGTATCGTGCACACAATGGTGCGGCCTGTGTCAGCCACTTTTCGCACGCCGTCCATGATGAGCTTAGCAGAGCGAGCATCCAATCCACTCGTTGGTTCGTCCAAGAACAACACACTCGGCTGCGCCGCCAGTTCGACACCAATTGTCAATCTCTTCATCTGCTCTGTGGAGCTGCCGCGGATGATATGGTCGGCGATCGGGTGTAAATCCAGCAGATCTAGACATTCGTTCACCGAGTCGTACTTCTGATTATCGGGAACATCGGCGTCTTGACGTAAGAATGCACTGAAAGTCAAAGCTTCACGAAATGTCGACGCGTCTGAGTGGATGTCCATTTGTTCGCAGTAACCCGTGGCTCGACGGATAGCAAGTTCTGTGGCTGGATATCCGTTGAGGAGAATTTCACCGCGGATCTGTCCATTGGTCTTTCGTCCCGCAATGACATCCATTAGCGTTGTTTTACCAGCACCCGACGATCCCATCAGTGCTGTGATGGTACCTGGTAATGCAAATCCGCTAATACCCTTGAGAAGATCGATGGTAGCCTTGGAATTGGCAGGGTCAGGGACAGAATACCACAAGTTTCTGAAAGCCAAAGAGACTGGGGTGAAGTTCTTCTCGTCTGACTGGGTCATCGGAATTGAAATATTACTGTTAGAAGCCTTAGATGATTCTGCTCCCCTAGGCGTAGTCATGAGTGCGTAGTTGGCGTGAGGTTTTGAGGTCTCTTCGTTCTTGACATTTATCGAGAAGTTTACTGGCTCAGTCGTTCGTCTGAATTCAAGCACAGCCCAGGCAATCACCATAAAAACAATGTACATGACAACTAAGTACATAATGCCCGTCCATAGCCAGATTCGTTCCGTTGGTACATCGAATGAAGATAACGAGAACTCGCTCATTGTCATGCCGTAAGTCTCGCAGTAGTCGACACCTTCGTACACGCACACGTTAAAACGAGAATCAGTGTATTGATTCACTGCCGATGCTCGGATGGCCCAGGCTTGAGGACTAATCCAGTACAACCAGATCAAATACTGCGGCATTTGTCCTCTTGTGATCACGAACCCACAGAAGAGCGTTGTGAAAAATAGTGATAGTTGGCTGAGTGGGCCTGCCACATTCATATCCGGTAGCACGGCAGCTAGGAAAAAGAACCATGCCGCGAACATCATACTCGTCAAAAACAGCACTAGTTCGAACAAAAGGTACCCCGCCGCAGTCGACACAAATCCACACATCCAATAGATCAAGGAACCGAAGATAATCGCCTCCATTAGCGCCAAAGGGATCTGACTGACCGAAGTTGCCAGAACAAATGATGATGTCCGGAAGAAATTCGATCCACGCTGTTTATTAAACACGTCACGAAGGTCCATAAAGACAGGCATTTGTGAAGATTGGCCGACCGTAATGAAATTGACAGCCACATACACCATACCAATAACCACTTGCGCATCAGCTGCTTCGAATTGGTAGAATGTGCTACCATTCAGCAACCCGAGCAGCACAGACATTATCAATCGGCTTTTCAATAGTGACGTATTGCGGAGTGTCACCATCATTTGTCGACGAGTTAAATTCATTGTACCATCCCAGAAATTCTGCTGAAATTCTGGACAAGGATCCATGAACTTTTGTTTATCAGCCACACGCGTCGGGTCTAGTGGTGCATTTAATACGTCCATCATGTCACCCCGGATAAGAGACTTCTCAAAAGCTTCGGCAAACTCACAGGCACTTCTTGGGCAGACTCCGTCTTCATATTGATACTGCTTATTGGTACCCAGATCTAGCAGAAAATCGGCCACGTCGCGATTCGCAGGGCATTTGAAGCCCAGACTTTCAAAGTAGCCCAACACTTGTGCGCGAGGCCCATGATACATCACATACCCGTCGTTCAGCAAAATTACATCGTCGAACAATGCAAATACCTCCGGAGATGGCTGCAACAACGAAATCATCACCGTTTTCTTTAGTGTTTTGGCCAAGCTGTGCTGCGTCGAGATGATATCGAACGTCGCAGCACTGTCAAGGCCAGTGCTGATCTCGTCCATCAGCAGCACGAACTTGTTGCCAAATGCCATTTCACCCGTCGTCACGCGTTTGCGCTCGCCACCGGATACGCCACGCACCATGGCATTACCCATGATATTGTTTTGGCAGTTTTCAAGTCCGAGTTGTTGAATCATGATATTGGGATAGTGCTGATACGTGGTTCGGAGGACATCCACGGCAGCTTGATTTTGCGCGTCTGTGCCGTGTGAGTATAACTTCTCTTCTCGCTTGGAAAGATTGGCGCCCGTGCATGCGTTGGCAAATTCAAGCGTCTCCTTGACGGTAAGAGTGGGAAAATGTTTATCATGCTGGTCCACATAAGACACGAACTGCGGGAGTCGGGCACCAAACTTGTCTTGTGATGTACCGTTGTACGTCACTTCTCCGTCGATATGCACGCGCTTTGTGGTAGGGAACCTCCCCCCCAGCACCTTGAGTAGGGACGATTTACCCGACCCAGGTTGACCCAGCACCAACGTCATGGTGCCTGGTTTCAACACACCACTCACATTACGCAAAATTTCCTTCTTGACAATGTTTTTCTTCGTGTTCATCCGAATAGCGGTCATTTTGACAGTGTTGGTGAGCGTGGGTAGCTCTGTCTTGATGTTGGTCTCGTCCTTGACAGTGATGTGAGCCGAAATGGAAATATTGTGGAACCGAACTTCCATCTGCGGCAAGGACTGTCCAAGTGCTGGCTGGACTGCCGTAGCGATATGACTGTGTAGAATACTTGCATTATGAGCACTTTCACTGTCATCACACCCACCAATTGGTGGGATTTTTGTAGAAATGATCGAAGTGTCCATTGCGAAGCGACTATCCTTTGAGAACTTGAGTCTGAACGGGACAATGTCGAAATGACCATGCAGCAGTGTAGGCGAGTCCACACATCATCAACATCACCGACAATTCTGCCCTTCAAACTGCCGAGATACCACCGTCTTTTGGTACGGAGCCTGCATAATCAATCCGATGGATAATCTATATCCCAGATGTTTCGATCCTGAGGGTAAACTCGTTGTACAGTAGATTCGTTAAAATGCCGGTACATGAAAGGGTTTCGACAAGGACAACTTAAAACTGCATTGCACCAACTATATTGTAGGCTACAAAAGTTACAACTGAGCGATTAGATGGATAACAAGATGACATTCACAATGATCGACCATGTTTCGCCTCGAGAGCAATTAGATCGCTATATTTCATCACCAAAGCTCAGTGTTCACCACATCCTACTGAATGTAGTTCAATTTATATTATCCAATCGGAGAGAACAACAATGTCAACTATCGAAAGCAGTTCATCTTATAAGTTGAGTTTGATAGCCGCTGCAAGTACAGCTTCGCCATTGTTGCTATCCAAGAGAGTTTTCACATTTTCCATTGCAGCTGAACTGATCTTCAGATCCGTAATCCCAATCTTTCTTCCACCATTTTTGGCTTTACTTACACTAAAATTTTCATTACAATGTCGGAGGACTTTAAAAATCGTATTAGGGTTACCGAGTCCGTGTTAACGAGAGATAAGCGCATCAGTTGATGTAGTGACGTTGACCATGCCAATGTCACTGAAGCATCCCCTAAGCCCAAGCAGGAGAAGAATTAGCAATATGAGGTATCGACAGCATATTGTCGATTGCAGAGCCTTAGATGCTGGAGGTGGGTTGAATAAAGAGAGTTGGCGCCCACGTTCACGTTCTCACTTGTAGTAGAAGGAAGCAATGTAACTAAATGATTGTCAATAATTTTGGTGTATTTGCTAAACATGCCTGCTGCTTTACTCGTAAAACATACGAGCATTAACATGCTTGTTTTTAAAGCCAGTAGACAATAACCCTCCCGCAACTGAACTCCGTCGCAGCCAACGTGTTACTTTGTACATGTTCTCGCTTCTCACTTCGTCAAGAATTCATAGCGAGTGCAAGTGCAGCTTCAGGATTATCGCCGTCGAACAGTTTTTTTACATTCTCCTTCACACTTTTACCTCGAAGCTCTACGGCGTACTGCAAGGTGTAACCTTCCAAGGTTTTGAACCGTGCATCAGTCTTTGGCAACATCAAAAGGGATTTCCACTCCCCCCCTGGGTTTACTAGCAGATCTCCAAATGTCTTCGGGTTTATATCGTGTTTGTTGTGGATCCATTTATGGAATAACGTCTTCTGCACGCTCTCAGCTAGCGTTTCGAACTCTGGATTTCCTTTTAGTTTTTGCATAAGTATTCCAAGCTGTGCTTCCACTGGATAATTTGCCTTCGATAATAAATCGATCAAATGCAAGTCAGAAAACGAATCGGCCCCATATTCTTTTCTGAACAGCTTCATGTAGCGAAGCCAGTCAATGAATGCCGAACTTCTTTCTAGAGATTCACTTCGAAGGAGGAAGATATTGAAAACCTCCTCGGGACTCACTCGGGACTTAAGCCATACACTCTCCATGATTTTGTAGCCATTTTCTGAGTACCAATACAAGTTTCTCTGTAGTGTGTCAGCGATTTTCTTCATCTCTGGAACTTGCCTAATTGACTGAAAGAGTTCCACCAGTGTTTCATCTGAATTTGATATCCTCAATAACTGGAGAATTCCGAAGTCCGAAAAATCAATGTGATTCCGACGATACCTTTCAACATAATTCAGCCAGTGTAGAAATAGTGGTGTATCGTCGAGTTTTACGCCTGTAGCATCAAGTTTAAATGAGGCAAAAACGAGTCTAGGATGTTTGCCGATATCAAGCGAAGAAGTAATAGCACGTTCTAGTGATTTCCTGTTCCGTGACGTTACCACTTTCGCCGCGACCTTCGATAGACTGGACATACCAGTCCGCTCTTCGTCACCGTCTCCTACAAGACCCGCCTGGTTCACCTTCGTTGATCTTACATGGTTTCTCGATGTAACGTCAGCCGTGAGTGAGTGAGAAAGTTTACCTGGTATGGCATCGCTAATGTTGCCTTGTTCAAAACCAATCACTGGTTGGACAACACTATGGAGTCCCACGAGGACGATCACTATTAGAGTCACACAGCGCATTGGCATAGTACAACTTAGTCCAATTGGGGTTTGCTTGAGTAAATCGCAGAGTGAATGGAATATCTATCATTAAATTTCCTTGTGTATTCATTTGGACGATGAGTTGTGGTAAACAATCCTATTGGTTCAGGTAGCAAGCATATTGTACACTCTTTTAATCCGAGAGTGTGGATCGAGAGCAAGAAAAAAACGAAATAAACTGAACCTAACTAAACGACCTAATTCTGGTAGTTCTTATGTTACGTACTACAGACAGCTGGGCATTAATTCTGGTCGCAACTTTGTGAATGGTAGGTACCGGATCGTGTACAATCAGCAGCAATCTTTCATCAACCACAATAGATTTGTGGTTAACGCTACTTAGTGTGCGTAGTGAATTGTCAAGCATATACTCCACTTTTCATGAGATGATCTATATCTAGTTAGTAAAGTATAGTATGCAGTTTACAACAGGGACTTCAACTCCAGACGCTTTAACACTCCAAATTGACTCAGTCTACATTATCGTTATTACATGTATTACTTGCCTTCACAAATTGACTTAATGGGATATTGCTGTTTAAAAATCGCTTGTAATAGGTTGGAAGCGCAGCCAGGCCACAGCAACCGTGACGTAATCGACGGTGTACGAAGTGAGCGACAGCTGCTTGACGAGAGAGACGTAGTCGAGAACCCGACGTGCGAAAAATCGGGCAAGCACGGTAGCTTGAAGTGCCTCGAACCGGACTGGGCGCACGGTCCAGCGGGGGAGAACAGGCGCGTGGAAGGAATGTTCATTACTGATTTTGAGTGGTGGAGCACAAGACGGTCTAGCGAGTGACGAGCGGGCCACTTCGTGTTGAGGAAGTAGGCATGGAATAGACACCATGTTGACGTTGAAGAGACGAGAACGGATGGAGTTGAGCTCCTGTCGGCCGAGTAGACGAGTAGCCGAGAGAACGAGATGAGACGAGACGAGAGCATGTGAGGTGGTGGCCGAGTCACTACTGAGCACTGCTGCTGGACGAGTGGTCAAGCGTCTAGTTGGGTGTCGAGCGGTATCGGACGTGGGGGGAAGAAACGGCAGGTACCGAGTGCCTGGGGGTGTTTCCAGAAGCGTATCGGTGCGGGATCCAGGGACAGCTAGTGGGCGAGGTTGCTAAGAGAGTAGGAGATAGTCTCAACGAGTGTAGTAGATTGTTGGTCTAGGCTAACAACTCTAAATCCCTAATAAATAAGAGCGGACGCGGACGTAGGAGGACGTTCAGGCTCGGAGATTGGTGATCTCCGTCGGCCAGTACTGTAATGGGCCCTCCATTTACATAAGTAGCTAGACATCTTTCTGATATTACATAAGTAGGTATGGTCGGCACACGACTAGCGTGTGCTGTCTCGTCATCCACGGATTGGATGAAAGTGGGGGAGTCAGACCCCGCTTTCAGCCAATCAGCTGTCGACCTTTATTTGAGTGGTTCACATATGATCCTAAGGGCTCGCGCCCCGGTCTAATAATAAAGCAGAGTTGAATTTACCTCGGACTTAATACTTAGTTCTCAGCCTTAACTGAGAACAAGACGCTTCCTCGACAGCTAGGTGTAAGCCAGTGACAGACATACACCAGGCCTTTCCAAGTACCTGTTAAGTGAGACGGCGACTGCAGTAAACGACGCAGCGTAGCTATACGATCTGCCCAACGGCCGGGCAAGATAAGTGGCCTGTTACGTGGCGGACATACAGGGACTGCAACGTAAATCAGCAAGTTCGAACCAGATGATGACTAAAGCAAAGATATAGCCGAAGGCCACGTAGATGCGCCGAGAAAGACGTAAGGTTCAGCCCATCTGACAAAAGATGCTGAACTAGCTCCAGTGCTAGGCGAGCGGCAAGGGAGACAGCCGGCCTCAACAAATGAAGAGACGTCAGCGACGACAAACGATACAATGACTGATGAAGAGGCGCGCGCCAGATCCCAACCTCCAGTGACAACGAGAGGAGACGAAGGACAAAGTACAGCCTACCAAGTTGCAACTCGGACGATGTAGACGGCAGCACTGGTGGTGGCTGTACAGGGGATGACAGCGGTAGTGACGGGTCTTCAAGCGCAAGTGGCGACCGCGGCGGCGAGCGGTGGATCCCAGCAGCAGACAAACATTTCGACGGGTGTTGAGCAACACGACAACGGACAACCTCGGCGGATTGCGAGTGGCTACCAACGGACCCCTTCCCCAAGCTACAGATCTACGAGAGAGTCAGCGAGACATCCTGATGATGACGATAGTTCATCGGCTCCAACAACGACAGCAGCGACAGCGACAACAGTGACAGCAACAGTAGATCGGACAGCGACATGAGCAGCGGAATCAATGACGACTACTCCATCGACGAGGCGCACGAGTCGCGAGATCAATGGGGACAACGATACCGCCCACGATAGCCAGTGTCGGCGAAGAAGAGCGTGAAGGGCTTGGAACTCCCCATATTTGCACCATCCCCAAAGAGGTCGGTGTCGACTTGGATTGACCAAGTGGATTCGGCACTCAAGGGCGCCGAGGTGTCAGGTCGCGACAAGTGGTCCGATACGGCACTCTACTACATAATGGCCAACAAGTTGATGGACGATGCTGCTAAATGGTGGGTGAACAGGAATCGAAGTCTTTCAGTGCGTAAGAGGACATCGGCGAACCTGAAGAAGGCTCTGCTCCGACGTTATGTGGAGAAACAAGATAAGTCGACGGCGGAATGGGGAGTGAGCATGCGACGTATGATGCCAGGAGAAACATATGCGGATTTCGCAGCAGGACGCCTAGACGTGGTGGGACGTAACAAGGTTAGTGAGCATGTGTTGCTGGCCCCGTTTTACAGGTGCTTGGATAAGACGACTAAGAAGCTGGTGAAACAATCTCCCAAACTCACCACGCTAAAGGAAGCAGTCGACAAGGCTACCAAAATAGACAGCCCGATGGACAACATTGCACAAGGAATGATTAATATTGGATTACCTTGGACAACAGCTGCCAGCCCTTATCTGATCCCCATGGCTGGTACGACTGGACAGACGATGTTGGTTCCCAGTATCGGTGGCACTGGGCTTCTCTCGACGATTACAGGTGCTACTCAGACCACAACGATCGACGGGAATGTGGTGCAAGGCGAGATAGGGCAAGTAGCGCTGTTTGCCAACCCACAAGGAGTGTGCAATGTTTGGTCAGGCACCTCGGATCCTCCTCCAGGTCATCAGTGGAACGGAAAGTGCTAGTATGAACCCAAGAAGTTGGAACGGAAGAAGTCAACGGCGGCAGCCCACGGAAGATGGAGAATGCTTCCAAGAAAGCTAGGCCTAAATGAGAACCAGTGATGTTGAGTGGCGATGAGTCCGATGCAAAGCCATAGAAGAAGCGCCTCAAAGCTGCTGTAAAGAAGACGACGATCAGTAGCCACGACGTTGAAGCCCGAGGCAGAAGCAAAGTGAGAGTTGGTCAGAATACCAGCAGACAATTCAGCAATACAGCGTGTTATCAGTGCGGACATTCAGACCACTGGGCAACGAAATGCCCGAACGGAGCGAAGTGTTACGCATGCAACCAGCCGGAGCATTTTGCAAGAGCATGTCCAGACGCCGAGGCGAAGGTACGAAATGATGCGTACATGCAGTCTCGTGAACGACAACCCAAGGCATCTGCGGAAACGAAGAGCGGACGCGATAGAGAGGTTACGGCGTCCGGTACGGCACGAGAAGCCCCTACATGTGGTGTGTGGCAAGTATGGCGACAGCCAGGAGCAGGACCTGATATGTGGTGATGTGCTTGCAGGTCAAAGAATGAATGAACTGGGCGTGAAAATGGCGGCAGTGCGGAGATGCAAGACGCCGACTGTGAAGAGAAAAAAGAATATCGAAATGGACGGATTAGTGCGCGAGATGAGCGAGGCAACAACGGTGTGCGATGCAGACCGTGCTGCGCGATACGTAGAGACGTTGAAACCAGCAATGACAGCCGTTCGTTTTGTGTGGGAGGGTGCAGAACGAGAGCTACGAGATGTGAATGGTCGAAGTGACTGCAGAGCGCGACAGGAAGATGAGGAGCGTCTTCGAACTGGAGAAGGCGCGATGGGAGTGGTGAGGCTCACGCGAGTGGCTGCGAGCAAGGCAGATGGTCACGAGTACGAGTCGTTTCCTGAACGCTAAGGCGAGTACATGCAGGACGGCGACACCAACGTCGTTTGTGGAAAACGCACGACGGGTTGCGAAACGACCCAGACGAAGCCCGAAGACGCCAATGACGTACCACGGAGCACGGACGTGTCTACGGTGGTGATATCTACGAATAGGACGAAGGCACCGGAGGTCGTAACGAAGACTGCAGCGACGTCGCCAACAACCGCGTTTACAACAGTACGTTGGTGCTTTGCGAGTTGGTGAACGACAAGGTATCAATCAGTGAGGCGAATGTGCGCGCCATGCCAAACGGCAACGCCAAGTGATTTGTTAGACGCCCCGAGACAGATCTGGACAAGTGCGTAGCGACGCGAAGTGACGGGAACGTGGAAATGACCGCTAAAGACGTGACAGATGGCAGTGAGGGTGTGACGGGGTCACACGAGCAGTTTGCTTGAGGAAGCGTGCTATTAATAGTATACAAACTCTAAGTGAACGGCGGCTCACTAGTCCCTGGTCTGAGGGGACTTAATAGCCAGTTTAGCGTAAGTTTTAGACTGATGTATTTATAGTTAATTAGGTCCATTTGGTCTGTAATACAAACTACTAATTAACTATAATTTAACCCTATTAGCCATATAAAAGTTAGGTCAATTACTATTGGTTGGCCCTCAGCCACCAGACCTACGTGGCAGTGGTGTGGTCCACACCGCCCACAACAGAGTATCTAAAACAAATACTCACAGAAGTATATCTACTTCTAGAGGCGGCACCCTTTCTAGGGTACCCCTCATGTAACCCCGTTACATCCTCCCCCACTTAGGTTGGAAACACCCCCAACCAATAAGGAGCTAGGAAGAGAGCGCCGCTCTCTTTCCTGTCCTTGTCGATACCCATCGACGAGCCACTGTTGTAGCTTTGAGGCTTCCATTCAGCCTTTTGCACGAGCAGCAAGACACCCCGAGGTTTCCACGCCAACCTCCCAACGATGCCTAAGAAGGCAAGCACCCACGGCGCTTCGGCGCCTTCTAAGTCTAAGACCGCGAGGTCGAAGACTGCTAAGGCCAAGTCGAAAGACAAGGCCACTCCGCGCAAGGAAGCCAGCGACGCAGTCACTCGCGCTCCCTGTCACCCGACGATAGGACGAACCCTCGGTTCACATATCGGGACCACAGTCCCGGATCTGAGTCCCCGGAATTTCATATTCCTATTATCACGGGATCAGAGTCCGACGGGGACTCTCCTGGATCCGCTAAGGATCCACCTTCTTCTCAGGATGCATCCTCACAGGATGCTCCTACACAGGATGCTCCTTCGCAGGACGCTCCTGTTGATGATGCTGAGTCATCAGAGGCAAAGGCAGCTTCGACGAGCTCGCCTGCCAAGAACCTTACCTTGACCGAAGGTAAGGCTCGAGCCCAAGCTGCGAAAGCAGCGTCTCCAAAACGGGCTGGTGAGGGTGCTGCTGCTGCTAAGAAGCGCGCAGCCCCTGGCTCTCCTACATCAGAGCCTTCTATCGCTAAGGGATTTAAATCCCTGTTCGACTCCTCAGACGAGGAGGAAGAGGAGGGGGCTGTCTCCGAGCCCCGAGAGATCTCTAATGATCTCGATGAGCAGCAGGAACGCTATCATGCTGCTCAACTGCAAGGCACTCCTGTGCCTCCCACGCCGGTGTATCCTCGCGGATACTACCCACCGGATGCGGGGTCGGGGACTCCGATGTTTTTGGAGCACCTCAAGGCCCCTCGTGGTCTAAACCATGGGCGCACCTCGCGTGGCTCCTATGAGCGTGCCTTGGTTCAAGACGAACCACTCTTTGTCAACGACATCGAGGCCGCTAGGTGTGTGCTGCTCGCACCACACCGAATTCCTCTTAAGGAATTCACTAGTCTTCGGAAGAAACCGGAAGAACGTGGTGGGCTCTTCCCCATCTGGGGCTACCCTTGGGTACAGCCCGAGAACACCACAACCCAATCCCAGACAGAAGACCTGTTCTGGAGATGGGTCTCCTTAAAGAACTTTACAGTTCAGGAGTTGAAAGAACACCGAGATGATCGCTTGCTGTCCTATGTCTTGGACCAGCGCGATCTTCGCATCGAGTTTGCCCACTTAATCGCTAAGTGGCAACTCCACTCCGTTATGGAGGGACTTAGACAGCAGTCTAAGTCCAGCGCTCAAGACGAGCGCGGGTACGGTTCCGTCAACCCGGGGACCGTACACCGTAAGTCGGCTAAAAAGCCGCGGACTACTTACGCCCCGGCTGTTGCAGATCCCAAATCTCAACAGCCTTCGGACAGTCAACCCGGAGCCGGTCTTGCGGCTCCCACGAATTCTGTGACGAGGGGTAACCCCGCCACTTCACAAGCAGCTGGCGCTTCCCAGAGCGCCGCCGCTCCTGGACGACCCGCTCCACATGATAGTGGAGCTCGCCGTTCCGGTCAAGGAGGGCAGGAGGAGCTCTCGCACGCGTTTGAGTACGAGGCTCCTTCTCAGCCGTATCCTTCTGGACCCTCAACTTCGGGTCGGACCTCTGTGGGGTCCCTGTTAAGCGACGAGGTCCGTCAACTTCGAGATCGCGTCTATGCGATCGAGATAGCCCTTGGGCTTGGACCTGGTGGTCAGGCTGCCTCTCAGGCTGGCAAGCCGGGGACCCTTGAGGTCCTTCGCCAAGACTTGGACGCTCTTGGTCGTGAGACTCATGAGCTCCATGGGCGTGTTGACCGCCGAGCTCCGGCTGCTGCCGTGAAGGAGCTCCGTCGAGGCTTAGACGTTCTAAGCCATGAGGTGCATGGTCGGATGCCCTCTTATGAGCCGCAGGGGTACTCGTACCACTCGACTTATGGGTATAGTTCTTACCCAAGTTCTTCCCACTCAGTATCGTCATATCCTTCGTATGACTCGCGTGGGTACCAGCCTGTGTATCGTTCGCAGGCTTCGACACCGGCAACTCCGGTTGTCCAGAGAGCTCAGCCTCGTTTCGAGGAGGTGAGTTCTCACCTTGGTCTTCCTCCGTCTGAGAAGGAAGACCCAGCGGATCGTGATCCCGCTTAAGACGCCTCACGTAGAACGTCGGGTGCACCACCATTGACTTTGGGAGGTCAATGGTGTACGCCGCGCCATGTCTGACCAGGACCGCGAAGGGTCCGATGAAGCGGTGCTTCAGTTTGTTGCTCTCAACTGAGCTAACCACCTTTAGCGGTAGGGTTTTAGTGTCTAACAACACCAATTCACTTTCTTTAAAAACATCTAAGTTTCCTCTATGTTTATCTGAGTACTCCTTTTGCTTATCTTGTGCTAACGCCATTGCGTCTCTAACCCGGCTGATCAACGTCAGCCTGTTGTCTATAAATGACGACAACTGTATTTTCAAAGACTCTGGCTCAATTTCTGAGAGCTGGGAGGAAAAGGCTTTCCGAGCCTCTCCCCCACTTACGATGGAGGCCACGGTGCCTCCCCGCAAGGTTAGCGGCACCTGGGGGTGTCGTAACCCATTCAAATAGAACGGGGTAAACCCCGTTGATGCGTGTACCGCATTGTTGAGTGCAAACTCAACCATAGGCAGCTGGTTCGACCAGGATCGAGGTGCTTCCGCACAGATACTGCGCAGAGTATCTTCGAGCACGCGGTTGGCGCGCTCCGTCTGACCATCCGTCTGCGGATGGTCCGCAGTTGACATCGTCAACTGAGTTCCCAACTATTGGAACAGGGGGTCCCAGAACGCACCCGTGCAACGCGAGTCTCTGTCCGAGACTATGGTCTCTGGTAGACCATGATAGCGAAACACGCTATCTAGGAACAGCTGTGCAGCTTGTTTCCCGGTGACCTTGTCACGTACCGGAGCAAGATGGTACATCTTGCTCAAACGGCAAACAAGCACCAATATGCCGGTGTTGCCCTTGTCATCGGCCGGCAGGCCGAAGACGAAGTCGAGACTCATCGACTTCCAGCAGTCCGCTGGTACTGGTAGGCTCTGCAGTTGAGCCGAGGCGTGGCCCGAAGGCTTCACCCTCTGACATGTTTCACATGTCTTGACATAGTGTGCCACCCACTTATACATGCGGGGCCACCAAAATGTCTGAGAGACCATTTGGTAGGTCTTCTCTCGGCCAAGATGGCCACTCGTCGGCGCATCATGCGCCTCTAGAAGTATGGCATACTTCATATCCTCGTCGTTTGGAACGACAACCCGAGGAGGAGCTCCGGGGTCTACTCTGTAGTGGAGTAACCCATCGGCCAGCTCATAACGATGGGGCTGCGCCCGCTGTCGAGGCGAAAGCCTATCGACTTTGGTGCCCCTGCCATCGGACAGGAACCCCGCCAGAGGTGTGTAGTTCTCGTCCTCCTGATACGCTAAGCGTATCCGATCATATAGATCAGTCGTGACCCGACTGACATGAGCTAGCTCATAGTCAGGTCGCCGCGACAATGCATCGGAGCACGTTGAGCTTGCCCGGCTTGTATTCAACGCGGAAGTTGTATTCCGCGAAGAATGACAGCCACCTCGCCATTCGTTGCGATAAGTGTGGCGAATTAGTAGCTGTCCGCAAGGACGCGTGATCAGGAAGGAGACGACGCGTGCGTGTCCTTCATCGTCCTTCTGCAACAGCGCGCAGCCTATTGCATGGTCAGAAGCGTCACAGACGACGCTAAATGACTTGTTTTCGTCTGGCAAGGCCAGGACTGGCGCTTGCTGTAAGCTCGCCTTGATGCTGTCGAAAGCATCCTGGTGCTGTCGCTCCCAGACCCAGTCGGCATCCTTCTTTAAGAGATCCGACAAGGGTCGAGCTAGTTCAGCGTACCCTGCGCTGTACTTATGAAGATAGTTGGCTAAGCCCAACCACTTCCGGAGGTCCTTCTGTGACCTCGGGGTCGGCCAAGCCTCTATGGCCTTGACCTTTCCTGGATCGGCGCGCACGCCGACTCTGCTGACAATCAGCAGAGGGCTTTTATCTCCTCAGTTGCAAAGACGCACTTGTCGATGTTGGCATAGAGCTTGTTAGCGCTCATGACCTCAAACACTCGACGGAGGTGCCTCCGTAGCCGTCTATGACCTCGCACTGCTCGCGATGTAGAGACCACTGCCTTGTGACTCAATACTTTGTGACAAGCACGAGGTCAATCTCGTGCCGTACTCCCCGATCCGGCGGAAGTTGGGATGGTGGGTGCTTCGACACCACATCCGAGTACTCTTTCACAAGAAGATTCACTGGATCCTTCGGGTTCTTGAGAATATCAGAATCCAAGCGCGTTGCGCGCTGCTTCGTGAACCCCTCCAGGACGTCCTCGCCCATTACGGAGGAAGAGTTCAAATCTTCAGGAGAGGTCTCCGGCTTCAGGAGCACCATCTCCGCAATCTCTACGGCCTTCAACTCGGCCAGGAAGTCCTTCATGGACAATTCCTCGAGGTTCAGCAGTGCTGACACCTCTGTCAGATGGACGGCACCTGCCCTCACTTGACGACCGGACACGCCGTCGAAGACATGGCATTGCTCTTCGACCGGCCGTGCCGGTAGAGTCTCAGACTCCGAGTGTGGTACTTGGTTATCCACACGGGAGGTGCTCAACGACACCTCCGCACTCGTACTGGTCTTCTTGATCCCGCGTGGAACTCTGTTACCCACGCTAGAGACGCATACTGCGCTCTCGATCTTCTCGGTCTCTTCGACCTTGCGTGGAACTATGTTACCCACGCCGGAGGCGCCCTCAGCGTCCTCCTCAACAGCCTCAGCTCTTAGCGGAACTATGTTACCCGCTTGCGGAACTACGTTACCCGCCTGTGGACCTATGTTACCCACTTGTGGACCTATGTTACCTTTAGCGCTCTCCTTAGCAGCCTCTGCTGCTTGCGGACCTATGTTACCCGCCTGGTCAGTGCCGTCCGGCGCTGCCACAGTCGAAGCCCATACGGCGCGACGACTCTCAGCGTTGGGACTTGCCGTCGTGGCAACCCCCACACGCTTGGCAATGAGCCTTGGTCTCATGACCGGTTGCGAGGCTCATCGCAACATCTTTGTTGGATTCAGCGACTCCAAATACTTCTTCGCGCGCATAAGCGCCTTGGCGTCCATTCCCGAACAGAGGTGGGAACATTACTCGCCAAAGCTTTGTCGGAGACTGCGGACCGGCTAGCCCCAATGACTTTGCCGCGCCAATCGATCCAGGGCTCGTGCTTTTCGAGCCACGGCATACCCAGGATCAAGTCGTACTTGTCCATGTCTAGGACAAGGAACGACTCCGCCCTCAAACTTTACAGCCAGGTCCATGCAGACCCTAGGTACGTTAACCACCGTACCATCGGCCAGTCTCACCGAGACCTTGCCCCTGCCTTTGCTTTCACACAAAGCATCGGCATACTTGTCGCCATTCGGTGGGACCGTCAGGCGTTGAGCAAAGTTCGTCGACGCCCCAGAGTCAATCAGGACTCTAAAGGGATCTCCGTATCCCCGTACACTTGCGTGTACCACGAGCAGTCCGCCGCTGCTCTTCCTCGTCTCGAGAACACCCAGGCTCTCAGGTGCTAAGCCTCCATGGCGTGCGCCGTCCGCATTTCTACAATAGGGACTTAGATCTTCTGTGGCGAGGCCGATGAGACCTTTATCACCCAGGGGTTTGTATAGCGCAGCCCAAGATGTTCCTCAGGGTATAGACCCAGAGAATCGACTTGAGAGTCAACAGCAAGGTGATCGATCCAGAGGTTCGCAGCCGCGAAGCTTTAAACCCAGAGAATCACTCTCCTTGGTTGGCGTGGGTACCTTGTGTAATCCCTGTCGGCTCGTTTGTCTTCGACGGAACGGCACTCCACCGATTGTAAGTGTAGCCTTGAAGAAGTGCCGGAGCGCACGTCTAATTCAGAACGCACCTCCACACCAAAAGGCAAACCCAGAGAATCAGATCACCCGAAACCCGGAATACTACTAATTCAGGGTCCAGGATTTCAGTCGACTCTGGGACTTGGAACTCAGAAGACACCTTCCCCAAATGCCTTCTTAGCTTGATAAAACCAACAAATACAGAGTATACAAAACAATACAACTAGCCGTCACTTTTTCTTTTGGACCCTTGGACGTTGGGTCACACTTACACTAGGCTCACTCGAGTCTGAAAAATAAGAGGCCTAGCTCCTTTGAGATTCACACAAACGCGCACCTCCCCCAATACAGGAGGAAAATACAATCACTATCAATAACCTTCCTTTCACTCAAGCAGTCAATACAAAATACTGGAGGCGACTACCTAGCACCCCATAATACCTTTCGTAATAATATGAAATGGGCTACCACGAGCACAGCAAGTGACCCAACTAGGATTTGGAATAGATGGATCACCCCAGGAAGCTCAAGGCCGTCGCTGGTCCCCACCTAACTGGACTTGAGTTTGATGGAGTCCACACAGACGGTCGTCCTTCACCGTTGATGTGCCCTTAGCGTCCCGCGGTCGTAGTCTCGGGTCCTCCGGATTTCCGTCGGCAGGCTTGGCCTAAGTCACTTGCGCAGTACAGGGAATATTGAACTCTGTTTGTCTTTTATCAGCTACTTCTTTCTTACTTCTTTCTCTTTTGCATTCTCCTTTGGGCAAATATCTTCTGTTCACTATGCTTGAGGTCAAATATCTTGTCTTGAGTATACCTTGGGTTCAGCGGTCCAAACTTGCGATCGACTTGCGATTCTATTGTTGTCAGGCTTCGAAAGTGCCAAATGTGGGTCCTTGGTCTTGGTCTACTATGACACGGGATTCCCTCTCGATTCCTTGAAAGTGTCCAATCTGTACATCTACTGATTCTTCAATATCACACATCATTTGATTGCAGACTGGCTTCAGACTGGCTCGAGACCCAGAGAATCACGTGACACTCAGGGTCATCCCTGAAATTCCTGTGAAACTCTGGGGGTCATTGGGGATTTATGATGATCTTTGGATATTAGCTTGGGAGACACTTGATTTTGGTATTGAGAGTTTAGATTCGTGATCCAAACCCAGAGATTCATCTTGAATTCTGGGTCACCCGCACTCAGGGGGGTGAACTCTGGGTAATAGGTCGGCTACGTCACAGACTCAAGTGTATATCCAAAACTCCAAGCACTTAGCGGGTTTAGCAGCCTCCTGCGCATGATCACGGTGGTAGTGGTTTCTCAGGGTAATTTGATCCTTTGCTATACTCTGGTCCACAACAAGATGAGGTGTACTCTGGGATACGTTCGCCAGAGACACTATCCGCCAGACTTTAGGAAGGGAAAGTCCGCGGCTGGACTGAGTGTTTTTTGCACCTCTGGGTGTGCACTCCCAGGAATCACACTTCCAACCAGTTGGGTCCATCTGCGGTCAAGTACTGGATTCATCCCATAACATCACTTTTCTCCCACCGTCGCCACCAGTGTCACACGAATATAGCCGCGCCGCATCCAAGTCATCCACCAATCACAGTCCAATACAAACCCCAAGTCACAGAGGTGACGGCACGTCGTCGGCAAATTTCTGGAAACCGACTCGTGTCACTTCCCCAGTAGGGCGCCCTGCCCCTACTGGAGACCCCAGTTCCCCTGGCTCTTGGGTCGCGGCTTCTGCCACGGGCCCCTCGAGCCCCTAGGTTTGGAAGGGAACTTCCTTTGTCCTCCCGCAGGGCAGGCACGTTGCATGTGCCCGATCTTCCCACAGCAACGGATGGAGCTCTGTACGGCCGTACCCAGTTCCATGGGTACCGGCTGTGACGGGGTCACACGAGCACCTTGCTTAGAGGAAGCGTGCTATTAAGAGTATACAAACTCTAAGTGAACGGCAGTTCACTAGTCCCTGGTCTTAGGGGACTTAATAGCCAGTTTAGAGTAGATTTTAGACTGATTTATTTATAGTTAATTAGGTCCATTTGGCCTGTAATACAAATTACTAATTAACTATACTTTATCGTAATTATGCATATAAAAGGTAGGTTTAATGTTATTGGTTGGCCCTCAGCCACCGAACCTACGTGGCAGTAGTGTGGCTCACACCACAGTGTGGCCCACACCACTCCATCAGAGTATTAAAACAAATACTCGCAGAAGTATATCTACTTCTAAAGGCGGTACCCTTTCTGGGGTACCCCTTTCATGTAACCCCGTTACATCCTCCCCCACTTAGGTTGGAAACACCCCCAACCAATGAGGAGCTAGGAAGAGAGCTCCGCTCTCTTTCCTGTCCTTTGTCGATATCCATCGACAAGCCACTGTTGTGGCTTAAGGCTTTCATTCAGCCTTTTCGCGCGTCCAAGACACCTGGGGGCTTCCACGTCAGCCTCCCAAGATGCCTAAGAAGGCAAACACCCGCGGCGCTTCGGCGCCTTCTAAGTCTAAGACCGCGAGGTCGAAGACGGCTAATGCCAAGTCGAAAGACAAGGCCACTCCGCGCAAGGAAGTCCGCAAGGCGGCTTCCGAGGCAGGCAGCAAACGTACGGCTGCTGCTGCCAGCCAAGAAGGGAGTTCGCGACGCAGTCGCTCGCGCTCCCTGTCACCCGACGATAGGACGAACCCTCGGTTCGCCTATCGGGACCACAGTCCTGGGTCAGAATCCCCGGAATTTCATATTCCGATTATCACGGGATCAGAGTCCGACGGGGACTCTCCTGGATCCGCTAAGGATCCATCTTCTTCTCAGGATGCTCCTTCGCAGGACGCTCCTGTTGATGATGCTGAGTCATCGGAGGCAAAGGCAGCTTCGACGAGCTCGCCTGCCAAGAACCTTACCTTGACTGAAGGTAAGGCTCGAGCCCAAGCTGCGAAAGCAGCGTCTCCAAAACGGGCTGGTGAGGGCGCTGCTGCTGCTAAGAAGCGCGCAGCCCCTGGCTCTCCTACATCAGAGCCTTCTATCGCTAAGGGATTTAAATCCCTGTTCGACTCCTCAGACGAGGAGGAAGAGGAGGGGGCTGTCTCCGAGCCCCGAGAGATCTCTAATGATCTCGATGAGCAGCAGGAACGCTATCATGCTGCTCAACTGCAAGGCACTCCTGTGCCTCCCACGCCGGTGTATCCTCGCGGATACTACCCACCGGATGCGGGGTCGGGGACTCCGATGTTTTTGGAGAACCTTAAGGCCTCTCGTGGTCTAAACCATGGGCGCACTTCGCGTGGCGCCTATGAGCGTGCCTTGGTTCAAGTCGAACCACTCTTTGTCAACGACATTGAGGCCGCTAGGTGTGTGCTACTTGCACCACACCGAATTCCTCTCAAGGAATTCACTAGTCTTCGAAAGAAATCCGAAGACCGTGGTGGGTTCTTCCCCGTGTGGGGCTACCCTTAGGTACAGCCCGAGAACACCACAACCCAGACCCAGGCAGAAGACCTGTTCTGGAGATGGGTTTCTCTAAAGAACTTCACAGTTCAGGAGTTGAAAGAACACCGAGATGATCGCTTGCTGTCCTATGTCTTGGACCAGCGCGATCTTCGCATCGAGTTTGCCCACTTAATCGCTAAGTGGCAACTCCACTCCGTTATGGAGGGACTTAGACAGCAGTCTAAGTCCAGCGCTCAAGACGAGCGCGGGTACGGTTCCGTCAACCCAGGGACCGTACACCGTAAGTCGGCTAAAAAGCCGCGGACTACTTACGCCCCGGCTGTTGCAGATCCCAAATCTCAACAGCCTTCGGACAGTCAACCCGGAGCCGGTCTTGCGGCTCCCACGAATTCTGTGACGAGGGGTAACCCCGCCACTTCACAAGCAGCTGGCGCTTCCCAGAGCGCCGCCGCTCCTGGACGACCCGCTCCACATGATAGTGGAGCTCGCCGTTCCGGTCAAGGAGGGCAGGAGGAGCTCTCGCACGCGTTTGAGTACGAGGCTCCTTCTCAGCCGTATCCTTCTGGACCCTCAACTTCGGGTCGGACCTCTGTGGGGTCCCTGTTAAGCGACGAGGTCCGTCAACTTCGAGATCGCGTCTATGCGATCGAGATAGCCCTTGGGCTTGGACCTGGTGGTCAGGCTGCCTCTCAGGCTGGCAAGCCGGGGACCCTTGAGGTCCTTCGCCAAGACTTGGACGCTCTTGGTCGTGAGACTCATGAGCTCCATGGGCGCGTTGACCGCCGAGCTCCGGCTGCTGCCGTGAAGGAGCTCCGTCGAGGCTTAGACGTTCTAAGCCATGAGGTGCATGGTCGTATGCCCTCTTATGAGCCGCAGGGGTACTCGTACCACTCGGCTTATGGGTATAGTTCTTACCCGAGCTCTTCCCATTCGGTACCGTCATACCCTTCGTATGACTCGCGTGGGTACCAGCCTGTGTATCGTTCGCAGGCTTCGACACCGGCAACTCCGGTTGTCCAGAGAGCTCAGCCTCGTTTCGAGGAGGTGAGTTCTCACCTTGGTCTTCCTCCGTCTGAGAAGGAAGACCCAGCGGATCGTGATCCCGCTTAAGACGCCTCACGTAGAACGTCGGGTGCACCACCATTGACTTTGGGAGGTCAATGGTGTACGCCGCGCCATGTCTGGCCAGGACCGCAAAGGGTCCAATGAAGCGGTGCTTCAACTTGTTGCTCCCTACCGAGCTAACCAAGTTTATAGGTAGATTTTTAGTGTCTAACAACACCAATTCACCCACCTTAAAAACACTTAAGTTTCCTCTGTTTTTGTCTGAGTACTCCTTTTGTTTATCTTGGGCTGATGTCATTGCATCTCTAACCCGGCTGATTAACGTCAGCCTGTTGTCTATAAATGACGACAACTGTCTTTTCAAAGACTCGGGCTCTATATCAGAGACCTGGGAGGAAAAGGCTTTCCGAGCCTCTCCCCCACTTACGATGGAGGCCACGGTGCCTCCCCGCAAGGTTAGCGGCACCTGGGGTGTCGTAACCCATTCAAATAGAACGGGGTAAACCCCGTTGATGCGTGTACCGCTTTGTTGAGTGCAAACTCAACCATAGGCAGCTGATCCGACCAGGATCGAGGTGCTTCCGCACAGATACTGCGCAGAGTATCTTCGAGCACGCGGTTGACGCGCTCCGTCTGACCATCCGTCTGCGGATGGTCCGCAGTTGACATCGTCAACTGAGTTCCCAACTATTGGAACAGGGGGTCCCAGAACGCACCCGTGCAACGCGAGTCTCTGTCCGAGACTATGGTCTCTGGTAGACCATGATAGCGAAACACGCTATCTAGGAACAGCTGTGCAGCTTGTTTCCCGGTGACCTTGTCACGTACCGGAGCAAGATGGTACATCTTGCTCAAACGGCAAACAAACACCAATATGCCGGTGTTGCCCTTGTCATCGGCCGGCAGGCCGAAGACGAAGTCGAGACTCATCGACTTCCAGCAATCCGCTGGTACAGGTAGGCTCTGCAGTGGAGCCGAGGCGTGGCCCGAAGGCTTCACCCTCTGACATGTTTCACATGTCTTGACATAGTGTGCCACCCACTTATACATGCGGGGCCACCAAAATGTCTGAGAGACCATTTGGTAGGTCTTCTCCCGGCCAAGATGGCCACTTATCGGCGCATCATGCGCCTCTAGAAGTATGTCATACTTCAGATCCTCGTCGTTTGGAACGACAACCCGAGGAGGATCTCTAGGGTCTACTCTGTAATGGAGTAACCCATCGACCAGCTCATAACGATGGAGCTGCGCCCGCTGTCGAGGCGAAAGCCTGTCGACTTTGGCGTCCTTGCCATCGGACAAGAACTGCACCAGTGGTGTATAGTTCTCGTCCTCCTGATACGCTAAGCGTATCCGATCGTATAGATCTGTCGTGACTCGACTGACATGAGCTAGCTCATAGTCAGGTCGACGCGACAAAGCATCGGCAAGCACGTTGAGCTTGCCCGGCTTGTATTCAACGCGGAAGTTGTATTCCGCGAAGAATGACAGCCACCTCGCCATTCGTTGCGACAGATGCGGCGAGTTGGTGGCAGTCCGCAAGGACGCGTGATCAGTATAGATCACAAAGGGCCTCGTGCCCAAGAGATGTACTCTAAATTTGACAAGAGCGTACTTCATTGCAAGTAGCTCCTTGTCATGAACGGGATAGTTCCGTTCGACAGCCTTCAGCTGCCTGGCCTGGAAGGAGATGACACGTTCGTGTCCCTCATCGTCCTTCTGCAACAGCGCACAGCCTATTGCATAGTCAGAAGCGTCACAGACGACGCTAAATGACTTGTTTTCGTCCGGCAAGGCCAGGACTGGCGCTTGCTGTAAGCTCGCCTTGATGCTGTCAAAAGCATCCTGGTGCTGTTGCTCCCAGACCCAGTCGGCCTCTTTCTTTAAGAGATCCGACAAGGGTCGAGCTAGTTCAGCGTACCCTGCGCTGTACTTGTGAAGATAGTTGGCTAAGCCCAACCACTTCCGGAGGTCCTTCTGCGACCTCGGGGTCGGCCAAGCCGCTATGGCCTTGACCTTCCCTGGATCGGCGCGTACGCCGACCCTGCTGACAAAGCAGCCGAGGACTTTTATCTCCTCAGCTGCAAAGACGCACTTGTCGATGTTGGCATAGAGCTTGTTAGCTCTCATGACCTCAAACACTCGACGGAGGTGCTTCAAATGCACCTCCATAGCCGTCTGCCCGCCTTCGGCACGGCTATGGACGAATATATCGTCGAAGTACGTCTGAGCGAACGTACGCAATGGTCTAAACAATTGTGTGACCAAGCGATTGAACGTCGCTGGGGCATTTGATAGCCCTTGTGGTATCACTAGCCACTCCCAGAGCATCCCACTCGGGGTGCTCACTGCGGTGAGAGGGATGTCACTCTCCCGCATCAGGATCTGGTAGTATCCATCTACCAGATCCAGGGCACTGTACAGCGTACAGCCCGACATGTTGTTCAGCAACACATCCTTGCGAGGGATCGGCGTCTGTGCCGGTACCGTCGCATTGTTCAGCTTGTTGTAAGCATGAACCAGACGCCACTTCCCGTTCGGTTTGCGAACGCAGAAGGTTGGCGTCGAGTGCGGGGACTTCGACTCCCGCACCATGCCCGACTTCGCCTTTTCGGCGAAGAAGGCATCTATGACCTCGCACTGCTCGCGAGGTAGAGGCCACTGCCTCGTGACACAATACTTTGTGCCAGGCACGAGGTCAATCTCGTGCCGAACTCCCCGATCCGGCGGGAGTTGGGATGGTGGGTGCTTCGACACCACATCCGAGTATTCCTTCACAAGAGGATACACTGGATCCTCCGGGTTCTTGAGAATATCAGAACCCAAGCGCGTTGCACGCTGCTTCGTGAACCCCTCCAGGACGTCCTCGTCCATTACGGAGGAAGAGTTCAAATCTTCAGGAGAGGTCTCCGGCTTCAGGAGCACCATCTCCGCAATCTCTCCGACCTTCAACTCGGCCAGGAAGTCCTTCATGGACAATTCCTCGAGGTTCAGCAGTGCTGACACCTCTGGCAGTGCCTCCAGATGGACGGCACCTGCCCTAACTTGGCGACCGGACACGCCGTCGAAGACATGGCATTGCTCTTCGACCGGCCGTGCCGGTGGAGTCTCAGACTCCGAGTGTGGTACTTGGTTATCCACACGGGAGGTGCTCAACGACACCTCCGCACTCGTACTGGTCTTCTTGACCCCGCGTGGAACTCTGTTACCCACGCTAGAGACGCATACTGCGCTCTCGATCTTCTTGGTCTCTTCGACCTCGTGTGGAACTATGTTACCCACACCGGAGGCGCCCTCAGCGTCCTCCCCAGCAGCCTCAGCTGCTTGCGGACCTATGTTACCCGCTTGCGGAACTACGTTACCCGCCTGTGGACCTATGTTACCCACTTGTGGACCTATGTTACCCACACAGGAGACGCCTTTAGCGCTCTCCTTAGCAGCCTCTGCTGCTTGCGGACCTATGTTACCCGCCTGGTCAGTGCCGTCCGGCACTGCCACAGTCGAAGCCCATACGGCGCGACGACTCTTAGCGTTGGGACTTGCCGTCGTGGCAATCCCACACGCTTGGCAATGAGCCTTGGTCTCATGATCGGTTGCGAGGCTCATCGCAACATCTTCACTGGAGTCGGTGACTCCCAGTACTTCTTCGGGCGCATATGCGCCTTGGCGACCCTCTCTGGCGCCCCAGTCCCGAACAGAGGTGGGAACATTACTCACCAATGCTCTGTCGGAGACTGCATGCCGGCTAGCCCCAGTGGCTTTGCCGCGCCAATCGATCCAGGGCTCGTGCTTCTCGAGCCACGGCATGCCCAGGATCAAGTCGTACTTGTCCATGTCTAGGACAAGGAACGACTCCGTGCTGTCAAAGTCTTCAAACTTTACAGCCAGGTGCATCCGGACCCCAGGTACGTTAATCACCGTACCATCGGCCAGTCTCACCGAGACCTTGCCCCTGCCTTTGCTTTCTCGCAAAGCATCGGCGTACTTGTCGCCATTCCGCGCGACCATCTGGCGTCGAGCAAAGTTCGTCGACGCCCCAGAGTCAATCAGGACTCTAAAGGGATCACCATATCCCCGTACACTCGCGTGTACCACGAGCAGTCCGCCGCTGCTCTTTCTCGTCTCGAGAGCACCCAGGCTCTCAGGGGCTAAGCCTCCATGGCGTGCGCCGTCCGCACTCCTACCATGAGGACTTAGATCTTCCCCAGTAGGGCGCCCCGCCCCTACTGGTGACCCCAGTTCCCCTGGCTCTTGGGTCGCGGTTTCTGCCACGGGCCCCTCGAGCCTCTAGGTTTGGAAGGGAACTTCCTTTGCCCTCCCGCAGGGCAGGCACGTTGCATGTGCCCGATCTTCCCACATCCGTAGCAACGGATGGAGCTCTGTACGGCCGTACCCAGTTCCATGGGTACCGGCCCGGTGCTAGCTCCAGCTGCTGGAGCTCCTTGCACTGCGCCTGACGACGCATTGTGGCCTTGCCACACCGACGTAGGAGTACGAGCCTGTCGGTGGCTGTACTCCTCTTGGAGAGCGATCTGGATCGCTTCCTCCATAGTGTTCGGATGCACGCGGAACAACTGTGTGCGGGATGGGCCCACTTTCAGGCCATCCATGAACACTGTCACCTTGATGTGTTCAGGTAGGGGGTTCCCTACCAGAGATGCAGCGAGTACTCGCATTTCCTGGATGTACTCATGCAGCTCACGCTTCCCTTGTTTACAGGCAAGGAAGCGCGAGCGCTGGCGATACTCATAGTTCGCCAGAAGGAAGGCGGCTCTAAGCTGTTGACACAGCTGAGCCCAGGTTGTGAAACAACCCGGCGTTGTCGCTTCGCGCGTGTACGCCCAGGTCTTCGCCCGACCTCCCAGGTTCGACAGGGCGAAAGCGACCCGAAGTTGCTCGGTTGAGATGAGAGCCGCATCCATCGCGAGCTCTACTTCTTTGACCCAGAAGTGGAGGTTCTCTCCCTCCTTCCCCTCATATGGGTTAACCTTAAGCCTCAACGGCTTAGGTTGGGCTGGCTTCCTCTCAGCCACGGGGTCTGCAGCCCCTGTACGTGGGCGATAAGCCCTCTTTCATATGTGTCGAACACCTCAGTGCGTTCGACCTGCTCGGCCGGCGTAGCCGCCGCCAAGCTTCGGGGGGCATCTCCCCCAAAGATGCCCACCATCTTCCGGACCGACTCAAACTGAGAGTCGGCCAAATGATGGAACTCCCCAATATCTATCTTGGCTTACCCTGTAGGAGCCACTGAGGATTCAGGTAGTCAATCTACCCGTGTAGGCGTGGATTGACTACAAGTGCTACCAAGTGTGACGGGGTCACACTAGCAGGTTGCTTGAGGAAGCGTGCTATTAATAGTATACAAACTCTAAGTGAACGGCGGCTCACTAGTCCCTGGTCTGAGGGGACTTAATAGCCAGTTTAGCGTAAGTTTTAGACTGATGTATTTATAGTTAATTAGGTCCATTTGGCCTGTAATACAAACTACTAATTAACTATAATTTAACCCTATTAGCCATATAAAAGTTAGGTCAAATACTATTGGTTGGCCCTCAGCCACCAGACCTACGTGGGAGTGGTGTGGTCCACACCACCCACGAGTGAGTATCTAAAACGAATACACACAGAAGTATATCTACTTCTAAAGGTGGTACCCTTTCTAATACCCCTCATGTAACCCCGTTACAGAGGGAGACTAGGACGTGATAGAAGTCCGTCTAGCGAAACGGAGATCCCTCAAGAAGGTTAAACGGCAGCGAGTCAAAGTGGCATTGACACGGCGTCGCCAGGTGGAACCAGAAATGGCGGTCGGCGAGCAGCGAGCAGCGGACGAGCTACTAGAAGCACGACAGCACGTGGCGGACAACGTATTAATGGAACTACAGAGGAAGCGCCGGAACAACAAGGAGGCGATGCGAGAAGAGTGTCACTCACGAACTGCAAGCTTAGTGCACCACAGCTCAACGATAACACAAGAAGAAGTAGTGGGGTATGTTGGCGCTGACGATGGGCTTCCAACAGCGATGATGCTGGTCGCGGGTGCACGTAGGAAGTTTAGGATCGATATCGGAGCACGGTTCATGATAGCTGATATCGATTGGATGCAGTACGGATAGAGTCGACCGGACAGCTCTAGTAGACTATGTCGAAGGCATCGATGGATTTTTGCTTGACGTCGCAGGCGTATGGACGTTTAAAGTCCGTAGTGTGTTCGATCAACTAATTGTTGTTGAGGCGTGTATTGTCTCAGGATGTGGGGACGAGTTCTTGATGGGAGTATATTTCATGGAGACACGTGGAGCTACCACGGGCTTTGAGCGTGGCGAAGTACGTTACAACGAGCACGCCAGGTTGGTTGTGATTCCTTTCCGCACGTATGATGGAACAGGTCGCGGTAGAAGGGCAGTTGTACATATGACAAGGCAGACGGAGTTTCAGAAGTGTACAGTGACTCCGGTGGAGGTGGAAATGGCAGCTGGTGATGGCGACACTGGAATATTCATTCCGACGATGCCCACGGGAGCCGTGGTGTTGGCCCCCACAGTAACGAACGGTATGATATTGGAGCATGCGATCAACGCGAACGGCGGAGCGTCGCGACTTCCCACGAGAAAAGAATTAGGTCAGTGGATACCACTGGATAACGATGTGGAATTGTTGGAAATGAACAGCGAACTGCAATGTGAGCGAGTGGTTAGACAAACTAAGCGATGGCAATGACTCACCGCTGGAAAATGAAAGTGATGTGGACGTCGGCGTGGAGGATAATGGAGGTAAGCAGTTGATCATTAAGTTACCACGTGTGTACCGACAGCTGACAGCAAACACGGGTGATTGCCCGCCTTCCACTGCACTAGCTACTGAGCATCATATTGACACAGCTGATATAGCACCTATTGTGCTGAAATGACTCCAGCAAGCGCAATCTGAGGACGAAGTCATTGAGCAGAACGTACGGAAGATGGTCGCAGCTGAAGTGGTCGAACAAGGCAACGGGGCATGGGGATTCCCCATGGTGCTGGCAGAAAACAAGGACGGCGAAGCTCGTTTTTGTGTCGACTATAGAGCGCTCAACAAAGTGACACGTAAGGACGTTTACCCCTTACCAAGATTTGACGAAACGTTGGAGGCTTTAGGTGGTGTCTAAACGCAGGCTACTGCCAGATACGAATGGTAAATGAGTGAGAAGTAGAAGCCTGTGTTTACTACGAAATAAGGCCTCAATCAGTTCGTTCACATACCCTTCGGGTTGACGAATGCCCCATCTACATTTCAACGTATGATGAATAGCGTGTTGAGGGGACTGACATGGATCACATGTTTGATCTATCTGGACGATATTATCGTCTACACAAGCGGTGGAATCGAACGACATGTGGTGGAGCTTGCATGCGTATTGCAACGACTGGCGGACGCAGGTTTGACGTTGAAGCTGAACAAGTGTGTGTTCGCTACGCGTAGGATGGAATACCTAGGACACGAACTTAGTTCCGACGCTAGAACGATTAATGCCCGCAGTACGAGGAACCACGAGATGAGGTGGAAGCCAAGCGCTTTGTCCATTTGGCAGGATATTACTGGCGATTCATCGAAGATTTTGGTGCGGTCATGGCACCCACGACCACGTTGTTACGAAAACGTGTAGATTGGGAGTGGACGGAAGCGCAGCAGACAGCGTTCGATCATGTGAAAATGAAGCTAACTACCAGACCCTTGTTAATCCTGATTTTGGTCTGCCATTTTGTTTAGTAACGGACGGGCTTGGCGCGTGTCTAATGCAAGACCGTGGAAACCAGTGGCCTACCCAAGTAAAGCGAGGCTGAAGCAAAGTATGGGATCACAGAACTCGAGTGTTTGGCAGTGGTGTGGGCCATTAAACGGTTCGACCATATCTATACGATCGTAGATCGTATAGATAGTGACAGATCACTCGGCCCTGAAGTTACTGATGGCCAACCCGAACTTGACTGGAAACTGCACAGGTGGACCTTGACCTTGCAAAAGTTTGGCTTCGACGTAGAGTACCAACCTGGGAGCACAAACATTTGCAGATGCGCTTTCACGAGCACCTACAACGGCTATAGTTCTGACAGCACTTAGGTTACGGAGGAAATCACGGCGTTAAGATATCCATCAGCAGCAGACAACCGAGAGGTGAGCGAGCATAGCGAAGCATTGGTGACGACGAGAAATGTAGTAGCGCAATAAAAACGCGAGCACCAAGAGGTGCGACAACGCAGTCACTACAGCGGCGGAGTATGAATGGAGCACGACAGTGACTACCGAAGGGAGTCGCGATGAGCAGAACAGCGAATTCTGGAGCACTCAATCCCTCTAATGAAGTAATGACCACGCACACAACAAGCGCGAGATGCTCGACGAAGGGCGGTACTGGAACCACGGAGATGACGAGACAAACAGTGAATTCTGGAGATACGGTACTGCACGAGCAAGACGAGCAGCAGCGCGACGTTGTTAGTGGCGCTGGTTGGGCCGAAGGAGACACGACACTGAGACCACTGGTGAGACGAATCGAGCATGACGATGAGGCACAAGTTTCGTTAGAAGAACCGGACGTGGGGGCAGATACATGACCTTATGGAAAACGACGACGGCTAGTGCGACGACGACGCGCTACACGCCTGAGGAGAAACCGATAGTAGCGATCGACGAGAGAATACTGATAACGAATAGTAGACCCCACGAAGAGTTCGAACGGTAAGAAATACGAATTGCGCGACGATAGATATGGCGGTGTGACGATGTCAAGAAGCGAAGCATTGCGACGGACGCCAACAGAGTCACATGAGGTACGGATCGACGCGTTGTTGGACACGCGAAATGAAAATCGGCGCAATTCGACACGTATGAAGCCTCACACAACGAAGACGAGCATCGCTACGGATACGGCGAGGCACGAGCAACCCACAACAACAGCGGTGACGAACGACAAATCGCTGGCAACTAAGGGGACAATCAGTACTCCCAAGACGACGAAGCCTAGGAGCAGAGAACGAGCGCGAACACAAACGACGGAAGATAACGGCGAGCGACGGCGAGAAGTGGAGTTCGCACTCGACACCCGATAAGCACGACGGTGAGTGGCACGCGTGATCGACGAAGTAGTAATGGAAGCATGACGACGAGGTCGAGGACGACTGCAAGTACGGTGGCAACGTGAAGCGGTCGGTACTTCAGCTAAACGATAAAGGCGGCGGGTAGAACACGGTAGCTGGACCCATAGAGGATATGATTGCCCTCGAGCGAGTGGAACGGCGTGCGGACGAGCATGGCCAACGAACGTGAACCCACGCTCCAGCTCACCGACGACGAGATTATCAAGGCGCAGACGAAGGGCAGATCGGTGCACAGGTTAGTCGAGGCGGGTGAATACAACGGAATGAGGGTCGCGACGGAACACAGCCTGGTTCTGTTCAGTACGAGAGATGGGAAACGAGGGATGTTACCGCCGACATTGTGGGCTATGGGCTATGGTATCCAAAGGGGCGCACGATTCTGTGTGGACGGGCCATTTGAGAGCACCCCACACCCATGCACTAATTTCAAACGTTTATTGGTGGCCAGGCTTGATGCGAGAGGTCAAGCAGTGGGTCAGTGTTTGCCAAGAATGTGGAAGCCGTAAGGCACGACCGCGTGAAGTAGTCCCACCGCTCAGAAACATACGACGTAGTGAAGTTGGTGATAGGTGAGGTGGGCATTGGATGTTGTAGGGCCCTTACCAGCGAGAGACGGAGGACTCCGGTATGTTATTGCCGCAATAGAATATGTGACGCGTTACGCAGCCGAGACAGCCGTAAAGCAGCACGAGGCGGAGAATGTGGTGGAATTCATAATGCGCCAAGCGGTGTTACACTTCGGCCCGTCCCGAGAGTTGTTGACGGACGGCGCACAGAACTACCGGGCAAGGTGATCGAGAAGTCGGTTGCCATGCTGCAGTCACAGCAAGTAAATCCGGTGGCATATCGCCCACAGATGGTCGGGTTGGTGGAACGCTTCCACAGGACGAGGAAAGATTGTGTCGCTACATATATGAATGAGGACGAGCAACGAGTCTGGGATGTCTGGTTGGATTTTGCCATTTATGCCTATAACTTGGGGCAACACACTACGGTGGGATTATCACCCAACGAGCTCGTGATGGGTCGCAGATTGCGAAGTCCAAACAAATTGTTGCGAGCAACGATAGTGACAGCAGCGGGTGAGATGTCTATCTACCACCGACGATTGTTGGAAGCGTATGAAAAGCAGTCACGAGATCGCAGAGAGAGCTAGGGTACGTGAGCAGGAGTACCAAGTTAAGTACTACAACCGCAAAACGAAGCAGAAACGGACGTTGAAACCAGGAGACCGCGTTTGGATGTACAAATCGCCTCGTGGGTCAAAGGCGTCTAATTTGGTGCATCAGTGGATAGATCCGGTGCGAGGGGTTGAACCAGCGGGGTACGACAACTTCTTGGTTGAGCAAGATGACACAGAAGAATAGGGCGACAGGTATACTGCGCGCGTATCGTTTTTAGTGACCTACTATTATCCGACAGCATTGTTGAAGCGCATAGCAGCAGATCTTACTCCACAGCTAGAACATGAAAAGGCTTATGAGAAGGCAGCGTCAGCTGTACGATCAACGGCGACACCTGTTAACACAGCCATTTCAAAACGAGGAAAAAAATGAAGTCAGGTCGCAATAGGATAAATCAGTTACAGAGTGAAGTGCTGGTGGAACTTCGACGACGACGTAGACGTAACCGCGCATCCTTGAGTACGAATAACAACCGGCCAAGTGTGTGGAACTGCAGTCACTGGATGACGAACGACGGTGGATTTCCATTGCAGAGTACGATAAATTGTTCGAGTCCGATAGAGTCATGGAAGACGCTATGGGTGAAGAAAGCATATAATAGATTGATAGCGCAGCCAGACCACGGCAACCGTGACGTAATCGACGGTGTACAAAGTGAGCGACAGCCGCGTGACGAGAGAGACGTAGTCGAGAACCCGACGTGCGAAAAATCGGGCAAGCACGGTAGCTTGAAGTGCCTCGAACCGGACTGGGCGCACGGTCCAGCGGGGGAGAACAGGCGCGTGGAAGGAATGTTCATTACTGATTTTGAGTGGTGGAGCACAAGACGGTCTAGCGAGTGACGAGCGGGTCACTTCGTGTTGAGGAAGTAGGCATGGAATAGACACCATGTTGACGTTGAAGAGACGAGAACGGATGGAGTTGAGCTCCTGTCGGCCGAGTAGACGAGTAGCCGAGAGAACGAGGTGAGACGAGACGAGAGCATGTGAGGTGGTGGCCGAGTCACTACTGAGCACTGCTGCTGGACGAGTGGTCAAGCGTCTAGTTGGGTGTCGAGCGGTATCGGACGTGGGGGGAAGCAACGGCAGGTACCGAGTGCCTGGGGATGTTTCCAGAAGCGTATCGGTGCGGGATCCGGGGACAGCTAGTGGGCGAGGTTGCTAGTACAGTAGGAGATAGTCTCAACGAGTGTAGTAGATTGTTGGTCTAGGCTAACAACTCTAAATCCCTAATAAATAGGAACGGACGCGGACGTAGGCGGACGTTTAGGCTCGGAGATTGGTGATCTCCGTCGATCAGTACCTGTTAAGTGAGACGACGACTGTAGTGAACGACGCAGCGTGGTTATATGATATGCCCAACGGCCGAGCAAGATAAGTGGCCTGTTACACGCTTATGAAAGTAATAATGAAAACAGTACCGTTCCTCTCTTGCACTAGTTTTTGAGAGCGTGGGGAACAGATGATTTCACAACAATCATCGGCTTGTAGCAATTTGGAGATGTTATAAGCAATATATAGAAGGAATCTGAAAAAATAGTATAGATCCAATCCTAAGTGACAAGAGTAGTAATATCTCTGGCAGTACCACTACTCTCGCCCCTACATTTTCTCGCCAAGTTCAGTATACGGGCACCACATAAATAGTGTATACAGAATAGAAATTCTCGTGGAGAAAACCATCACTGTAGCGAGTGTTGGACAAGTCTTCGTTGTTGACGGCGTATTATAGTAGCACCAAATTAGTTGGGATATGCTTCTTAGGTTGACTTCGGATCACAACAAATAAATGAAGTGAAAGAAACCTTACTCCCCGGGATATCGTAGACCCACTTCATTTCCACCATTGTTAGCGCTAATATTTACTCTAATTAGTGAAGTCGGCAATTCTAACCCATTTAAGCCAACTTTCGCGCTTACACCACTACTCCAAATTGTTAGTAATACGGCCAACTGAGCAACGTGGGTATCTATTTGTGGAGTATTGCCAGACGACGACGGCGACCTGCGACGGCGGCAGCGCTTCTGCCGTACTGGCACCAGCTACCGTCACACCGCGCATGACCATTGCATCTACATAATCAACTGCATGTGTGTCGCGTCAACAACGGCACTTCATAATCGAGCATCAATGGTTGAAGCAGCGGAGGCTGCTGCAGAGAAGACATCCCTGTAGAGCAGGTAGTAGTAGGAATATGGCTGAATAACTGCTTGTCTTAATCCACTCAATTCGCTATCTATGTGGTAGTACGCAAAGCCCTAGTATTATATTCTTCTGAGCCGACGTTACGAGTAAACTCGCAGTTTGAATTATATCCTCGGAGTGCGCTGATCAAAATAGAAAAGAGTTAGAAATGTCGTACTGGTGAATATATTCTGACAGTTCACCATCTTTTAAAAACACCGAGCACAATACTTCTCTTTGTAGGAAATGCCGGGGTGATCTCTGACCGACGTACCGGATGTAACTTGTGGACCTGTCGTTGCAGATATACTGAACCTAATACAAATTATTGTTCCGGAACTATATAGCTTCTAGTATAGGGGGACGATCCGAAAATTCGTGCGAGAAGCTTACCGCCCATCGACATGGAGTTTCTTCTAACAGTGGCATCAAGCTTGAACGAAACAGCTAGAGGTGGAGACGACGACGATGCCAGCGTACAGGCTGTTCGCACTGTGCAACAGCTTCAGCATGCAAAAAACAGTATTCGGGAATATCGAAACTCGATGGTGCTGTATCTTCAGTGGGTGCTCCAAAACAGCAACAAACAGCATCTCATCTATATGACGTTCCGGACGGCAATACTACTCGACGAGGTGATGGTACCGACACGAAATTCGATACTTGCGGTACTAGATTTCGCCCCTAAATTCCCACCTCTCGATTTCATTAAACTTGATGCAGACGACTTCCTGTCGTGGGTGGAATCACTGCGGAGAGAAAAGGATGGCTTACGTCTTGCTTGCACGACGTACGCTAAACATCGATCCGCACTTAGCTACCTCTGTGAAATCTACAACTGGGAAGTGTCCCCACTGGTTGCCAGCAGCATCGCAAAATACTTTAGCGGTCTGAAGCGAACACTTTTGAACGAGCATGGCGATGGAATTGAGAAGCCAATTTCAAGAAAGGCACCGATTTCTTTTCGATTGTATCAGCGTCTGGCAAGCATGATGATTTCGGCATCGACACGTGACATGGGTTTTGCTAGGACATTCATGCTGCTTCCATGGAACCTTATGGCTCGTGCTTCAAGTACTGTGGCAGTGCGGCTATCTCATCTTGAGTGGGGGGAAGATGCTCTACGGGTTTATTTCGCTCAAACAAAGCAGACCAGTTTGGAACACAGTCGTCAATCCCGTCACGTATATGGAAATCCGCTGCAACCGGAATTATGTCCAATTCTAGCGCTGGGTATGTTTTGCTTGCGATAATCTAGTTGATGAACTTCAATTGTTTCCTGGAGACGCACAAAATGAACGGTTCCGTAGGATTCTATCACGCCCCTTAAATCTACCTGAGCTTCGAGAGGAGATTAAAGATCGAGTTGCTCTCGGAACCCATTCCTTCAGGAAGGGTGCTTCATCCTACGCAGCTTGTGGTACAACAGCTGCACCATCGTCAATTGCCGTTCACATTCGAGCAGGTTGGTCGATAGGTGCTGTTCAAAATTGCTATCTGAAGCATGTTGATGCCGGCGATACATATGTGGGGCGTATGCTGAGCGGCTGCCAGTAATGGAACCAGAGTTTTCAACTCCTCTCCCTTACTTTGTCCCTTATCAAAATGTCGTTGACGAGGTACAATCAGTGTGTTTTCCTGGGATACCTACATGTACACGTACAATCAGTACGTTTGCACTTGCGTCTATTGCCTATCATTCGGACTATCTAAAATCTAAACTACCAGAAAATCACCCAGTGTTGAAGTCCATACACTTCACTACGCCCACCATGCTACGCTAGCTACGAAATTGCTTGCCATCTGACAATAACCCGGAGATCACGCTCACAGGTATTCCACCTCCTGTTACCCTGCAGCGAAGTTTGCACTCTCTTAGAGACGAAGTCAAATCATCAAAGACGGAAGTAGATGCAATGAAGGTGGAGACGAAACACTCACTTGCAAACGACCGGCTCCTCAACACGACATCTTCATTGTGCCACCGGCGACCGATATTGGGACATCGACAATGAACTCTCAGTTAACAACGACGAGAAACCCGCCCGACCCGTCTATCATGACAGAGGTTTTTGCAGAATTCCGGGCGAAATTTCGGGATATTAAGACTCTTTTGGCAGCTCACCATATCTCTACTGCAGTAAACACGACCAATATTCACACTGACGTGGAAAGTTCGTTTGCAATGGGGACACAAGAGATTGGAGATCTTCCACGGCTGCACCCGATTCGACCCGTTAGACCACGGAATGGACGCTTAAGTATTTTCCCCGACAGTGTTACCCTTCCGGAGAGCGGTGTGGTGAAGTGGAAGAGAAGTTTTCCGATTTCGATCTTGCCCTGTCAATCAAGGTCGAGAGTAACTCCTCTCTATGGTGATCCCGATATAGTGACACTCACTAAAATGACCTAGTGAATGCGTGTGCCATCATCCCCGCCCAAACCGATTGTACCCACGCGGTATCGATCTCAGCAGGTAATATCGATCTTAACTTGATAATGGATATTAGGAAGCCTGTACAGCATGGATAGCCACAAGATGGGAAGCATAGGACATTAACCATTAATTCAGAGTTGTTTTTACCTTCTACTACACAACTTTTCCTTTATCTACGCTATTCAGGGCAGGGATATACAAGATTGGCCCTCCCGACGTTATGCAAGATCAAGATCAAGATCGACACTAAGTAGAACCCCTACGCCCAGATTGTTTGGCTGGACGTTCATCAACCCTCGAATCTTAAGACCCCGCTATAGGGAGCGGCAAGCACGTATTGGAATTATTGGATAAAGGTCACACACCGACCACAAGACACCCCCAGGTCAAGATCGACACCATCTTAGATCAAGATCAACCTAGGACACCTAAGATCGAAGCTCGGTAACTACATGGCGCAGCGAGTAGAAGTATCCCCGCTGCTGCCACCCCTCCCGCTGTCCTGTCAGACAGCAAGATCAACAACAAGCACGTCTATCGAGATCACCCGAGGAGCAATCTAGTCCTACCGATGGGTACACAAGGTGATATCAAGTAACTTCACGGAAGATCGGAGTACCCCATCCGTTAGTCGGCAGTTCGGGCGCGGTGTGCAAGAGGACCCCTGCGATCTTGCGATTTCGCAGAACCACTTCGCCACAGTGGTCCGCTCGATGCTTGGATAAAATGGGTGTGCGGGGCCGCTGATAAGGACTTCCAACCGTATCGGAGACTTCAACCGGACGATCTTAGTGAAAAACACAAGAATCGGCTGTCCGACCTGCGCTTTTGATGGAGCTCATTGAAGACAGAGCGAGACAGCTAAATCTCAACACGCGAGGTATTGACATTGGTGAGGCCGCTAATATCTACCACGTGTGCGCGGACTCAATCGCGGTACCCAAAGTGACGAGCACAGGTCGCAAACGACGCTGTGGTCAACTGTCTTCGCATTCCGTCGGCTCCATACTGCGTAAGCAAAAACGACAAAGGTCACACTTAACTCCGTAACAACTCAACTACAATCGGATCCGCATATTACTTTTCTTGAATACTTGCATCCTGCATTTCAAGTATGCTTCTTGTTGGGTTTTACCGGACCAATCCGGTGAAAGTCTATCGAAAGTTTCGATTCGAAACGGCCATCTCTGTATACTAATCTTAGATCCGGTTAAAATAAATAGTACACCGGGTTTCAAATCTATTTTTGCAAATGAAAATTGGTCTAAGCAAAACGGCTAGAGACACATCACTAAAACCTGATGTCTCAACACTTTAGCCCTTGCTGCCCATGATGAATTATGCAATGGTGTTTATGTATGACTGCGATCTTGTCTACTTTGTTAATGTAGTTAACAGTTAATGTAGTTAACAAAGAAATCTAACACTAAGTCCAATGGCAGATTCAAGAGTGTTACAACGTTGGTTTTGAATTTTCTGTCCCACCGAGGTAGATGTGAATGTCACCACAAAAACTCTTCACATGCGTAGTAGTCGTATTCTTGTTATTGACACCAAGTAATATACATTTGGCGATGAGGAAGGAAGACTCGCTTGCAACAAAAGACGGGATTTCAGACATGATTTTGTCGCTGTTTTGAAACCTAGCTCTTCTCTTCCTGTGTCGACTATAGTGTATACCTGGAACTATTACTGTTGATAGTACAACTAGTCTAGGTTGAGATGAATCTGTCATGAAGATTACGACACTCCATAGCGGCCTTCAGACAACGACAGACCTACACAGGCCTCACACAACAGGTTGAATGCTTGTCCAGATTGCCCCAATCGAGTCAAGCTCATGACCGGCAAAACCCATGAAGCCACCCAACTGGTAACCTTCGTCCGCGTTCTCCTTGGCAATTTTGTCGGTGTTATCCTGGGGGGTTCCGCCCTTGATAATATTTCCCTTGTCGGTGGTGAACTGGATGAACATGATGCGCGTTTTGCGGTAGTACTTGCCCCAATGCACTTCAATACCCGTAACGTGCTCGTCAGCACCCAGTGTGAGAGTGTTCTTGTCACCACCTCCACCGCCGTGTTCCAAGGTGGACGGCTGTCCCGCCAGATCCACGATGTCGAGGGCGACGCCATCTACACGGTCCGCAGAGCGGACTGTGATGGCCCTCACTGTTTGTCCAGGATCAACCAACTCAATGTCATCGTACTTGTCGCCGTGGGGTCCACCGAATGTCTGACCCAGCATGATACCCTTCTCCAAAGCAGTGACGGCACTTGCCGCCAGAGCCACAGTAGCCAGAACCTGGTAGAAGAACTTCATCGAGATCGAGTATTGCCGGAAGAAGGAGAAATTGCAAATGAGCTCAGAAATACTCCGAATGGTTTATCACAACCGTCGAAAGTGATACCTTGCCAGGTCATCGTTTTTGACATATGGCGGGGGATATACGGTATGTTTCCCGCCATGATACAATTTCAGGATCGACTGAACTGTCAATGCAATTTGTGTCGATGTTGCAGTGATCACATGAATGTGAGTTATGATTCGGCAAGTATGCATGTAAAAGCCACTTCCCAACTCGCTACCAATCGCAACAACCGTCGCGAAATCGACGTCCAAAACGCCAGTGAACTGGCCTCCCCTCTCCTAGGATGGGGAGACCCCATACTGGGGCAAAGTTAAAAAGAGGGGGTCTCCCTTCGTAAAGCCTACGGGAAGCAGCGTAGCGCGAACCCAGTGAAGATTCCGATAATCCATCTGCCGGACCTACGTGTATTTCTCGTCGATGACAAGTTCGTCGACTTGCGTGAAGTGAAATTCACCTAGATTAACCCTCTTTGAAGCGCCCCGCTGTTGTAGGACCCAGTCGTGAACGAGTCATAGGAGGAAGAACAGGACGACGTGGAAAATACCACTCCACCAATCTAAGTAGTGGACTAATGAAGCGAGATCGATAGATATTGGAATATCTATTCCTCTCTTTCTGTTAAGTGTAAAAACTGTCAGCAGATATATAAACGGTAACAGCCGGCACTTACACTATATCCTGGTCAAGATACCCAGTTTGTCATGCAAAAAATGAAAAACGACAAAGACGTTTCAAGGAAAAGAGAGTAAAATGCAGTTTTAATGTGATGGCTGTAAAACTGTAAATGATTTTTGCAAAACACTGCGTTCCTGAACTCTTTGTTCCAAAACAGTAGTTCAAGGAATTCCTTGAAGCACATCGGCAGGAAAGATTTGTACTACCTTCTGAGCATGGCGTCACCATCATTGTCGCCACCTGTCTCTCTTGTAAAAACTTGCAGTATTGTCACGGACGCGTGGTTTCCAGACCAGAAGTGATGTAACAAAGCGATGCGCCACTATGTAGTTAGCTGTAAAAAAACTGGCGAGGTACTGGTATACCGGCGGAGGATCCGACTGAATGAGCACGGGATAAACTGGAGGAGGTAGTTGCTGCATCTACTTTTGCATTATCGAGTCGAGTGACAATCACACCGTTTACGTTTACGACAATCGTGTAGGACCCGTCCACAAGCAAGACGTAGATATCGAAGCGCGTACTTGTACCTGCACCATATTCGATCAATACGACATTCCGTGCAAGTATTTCATTGCAGCGTTAGACTTCTCTATCGGTCTGCTGAGTGATTTACGGTTGTCGCTGACTGTTTCAAATTGGCGTCTATTCTGCTCTGTATGGAGCTGAGTCTGACACCAGTCTCCAGTTTGGCCTTAGTAAAGAACTAATTAGCAATCTTCAACATCGTCCACCTAAGGTCAGCTCGAAACCTGGGAGAAGAAGGAGGGACAACTGTATAACAAAGGTGATACCAGCAAGAAACTCGGGAAGGTGAAGCGAACCTGTTCCTATTCAAACTGCTGTCAATTTGATCACAACAGGCGAAGCTGCTCGACGAAGATGATCTAAGTTCAACAGGAATAGCGGACTGGATGTTTAATACTACATGTTTGACAGTCACGAGTCTGTGTGTTTCTGTGTGTGGTTGCGTGCGGTTGTTGAAGGACTCTCCGCCAAAGATTATCAATTTTATTCGTTATTAATGAGAATTTTTACCAGTCGGAAGAAGAATAAAAAACAAAAAATCTCACTCGTTTTTGTTTTCAAATAACAATACTTAACAATGATTCTCGCTATGAACGAAGCAGGGCAACTATTTGAGCACTACATTGAATTGATCTATACTTATGGATATTAGATAGTTGTATCACAAACCGTCATCAGGAAGGATTGCAGTCCAATAAAAACTTCATTAGGGGTTCAATGTTGTAATTAATGCGACTTTTTTCAACAACAAAAAGTTTTATATTTAGTGTGACGGGGTCACACGAGCACCTTGCTTAGAGGAAGCGTGCTATTAAGAGTATACAAACTCTAAGTGAACGGCAGTTCACTAGTCCCTGGTCTTAGGGGACTTAATAGCCAGTTTAGCGTAAGTTTTAGACTGATTTATTTATAGTTAATTAGGTTCATTTGGCCTGTAATACAAATAACTAATTAACTATAATTTAACCTTAATATGCATATAAAAGGTAGGTTTAATGCTATTGGTTGGCCCTCAGCCACCGAACCTACGTGGCAGTAGTGTGGTCCACACCACTCCAACAGAGTATTAAAACAAATACCCACAGAAGTATATCTACTTCTAAAGGCGGCACCCTCTCTAGGGTACCCCTTTCATGTAACCCCGTTACATCATCCCCACTTAGGTTGGAAACACCCCCAACCAATGAGGAGCTAGGAAGAGAGCTCCGCTCTCTTTCCTGTCCTTGTCGATACCCATCGACGAGCCACCGTTGTGGCTTTAAAGCTTTCATTCAGCCTTTTCGCGCGCTCAAGACACCGAGGTTTCCACGTCAACCTCCTCAAGATGCCCAAGAAGGCAAGCACCCGCGGCGCTTCGGCGCCTTCTAAGTCTAAGACCGCGAGGTCGAAGACTTCTAAGGCCAAGTCGAAAGACAAGGCCGCTCCGCGCAAGGAAGTCCGCAAGGCGGCTTCCGAGGCAGGCAGCAAGCGCACCGCTGTTGCTGCCAGCCAAGAAGGGAGTTCGCGACACAGTTGGTCGCGCTCCTCGTCGCCCGACGATAGGCCGAACCCTCGGTTCGCCTATCTGGACTACAGTCCTGGGTCAGAGTCCCCGGAGTTTAACATCCCTATAATCACGGGATCAGAGTCTGACGGGGACTTTCCTGGATCCGCTAAGGATCCACCTTCTTCTCAGGATGCTCCTGCACAGGATGCTCCTCCACAGGACACTCCTGCTGATGATACTGAATCATCGGAGGCAAAGGCAGATTCAACGAGCTCGCCTGCCAAGAACCTTACCTTAACCGAAGGTAAGGCTCGAGCCCAAGCTGCGAAAGCAGCTTCTCCAAAACGGGCTGGTGAGGGTGCTGCTGCTGCTAAGAAGCGCGCAGCCCCTGGCTCTCCTACGTCAGAGCCCTCAATCGCAAAGGGATTCAAATCCCTGTTCGACTCCTCAGACGAGGAGGAAGAAGAGGGGGCTGTCTCCGAGCCCCAAGAGATCTCGAACGATCTCGATGAGCAGCAGGAGCGCTATCAAGCTGTTCAAGTGCAAGGCACTCCTGTGCCTCCCACGCCGGTGTATCCTCGCGGATACTATCCCACCGGATGCGGGGTCTGGGTCTCCCATGTTCTTGGAGCACCTCAGAGCCCCTCGTGGTCTCAACCATGGGCGATCTTCTCGTGTCGCCTATGAGCGTGCCTTGGCTCAGGATGAACCACTCATTGTCAAGGACATCGAGGCCGCTAGGTGTGTGTTGCTCGCACCACACCGAATTCCTCTAAACGACTTCACACATCTTCGAAAGAAACCGGAAGACCGTGGTGGGCTCTTCCCCGTGTGGGGATACCCTTGGGTACAGCCCGAAAACACAACGACCCAATCTCAGACAGAAGACTTGCTCTGGAGATGGGTCTCTTTAAAGGCCTTCACAGTTCAGGAGTTAAAAGAACTCCGAGAATAACGTCTGCTGTCCTATGTCTTGGACCAGCGCGATCTTCACATTGAGTTTGCCCACTTCATCGTTAAGCGGCAACTCCACTCCGTTATGGAGGGACTTAGACAGCAGTCTAAGTCCAGCGCTCAAGATGAGCGCGGGTACGGTTCCGTCAATTCAGGGACCGTACACCGTAAGGCGCTAAGAAGCCGCGGACTACTTACACCCCGGCAATTGTTTCTGATCCCAGATCTTAACAGCCTTAGGGTAGTCAACCCGGAGCCGAACTTCCGGTTCCATGAGTTCAGTGACGAGGGATAACCTCTCCGTTCCGATCAAGGAGGGCAGGAGGATCCCTCACACGCTTTTGACTATGAGGTTCCTTCTCAGTCTCATCCTTCTGGACCCTCACCTTGAGGTCAGTACTGGGTGGGGTTCTTTTTGTAACACGAAGTCCGTCGACTTCGAGCTCGCGTTTACGCGATCGAGATAGCCCTTGGGCTGGGACCTGGTGGTCAGGCTGCCGCTCAGGCTGGCAGGCCAGTGGCCCTAGAGGTCCTTCGCCTAGATGTGGGCGCTCTGGGGCGTGAGACTCATGAGCTCCATGGGCGTATTGACCGCCGAGTTCCGGCTTCCGCCCTGAAGGAACTCCGTCGAGGCTTAGACGCTCTAAGCCATGAGGTGCATGGTCGAATGCCCTCCTACGAGCCGCAGGGGTATTTATACCGCTCGGCTTATGGGTATGGCTCTTACGCGAGCTCTTCCCATTCGGTACCTCATACCCTTCGTATGATTCGCGTGGGTGCCAGCCTGGTTCTCATTCACAGGCTTCGTCACCGGCAACTCCGGTTGTCCGGAGGACTCAGCCTCGTTTCGAGGAGGTGAGTTCTCACCTTGGTCTTCCTCCGTCCGAGAAGGAAGACCCAGCGGATCGTGATACCGCTTAAGACGCCCCACGTAGAACGTCGGGTGCGTCGCCATTGACTTTGGGAGGTCAATGGTATACGCCGCGCCATGTCTGGCCAGGACCGCAAAGGGTCCGATGAAGCGGTGCTTCAACTTGTTGCTCCCTACGGAACTAACCAAGTTTATAGGTAGATTCTTAGTATCTAACAGTACTAATTCACCTTGTTTAAAGACATTAACATTTCCTCTTCCTTTTCTGTCAGAGTACTCTTTCTGCTTGTCTTGGGCTGATGCCATTGCATCTCTAACCCGGCTGATTAGCGTCAGCCTGTCGTCTACAAACGACGACAACTGTCTTTTAAAAGACTCGGGCTCTATTGCTGAGACCTGGGAGGAAAAGGCTTTCCGAGTCTCTCCCCCACTTACGATGGAGGCCACGGTGCCTCCCCGCAAGGTTAGCGGCATCTGGGGGTGTCGTAACCCATTCAAATAGAACGAGGTAAACCCTGTTGATGCGTGTACCGCATTGTTGAGTGCAAACTCAACCATAGGAAGCTGATCCGACCAGGATCGAGGTGCTTCCGCACAGATACTGCGCAGAGTATCTTCGAGCACGCGGTTGGCGCGCTCCGTCTGACCATCCGTCTGCGGATGGTCCGCAGTTGACATCGTCAACTTAGTTCCCAACAACTGGAACAGGGTGTCCGAGAACGCACCCGTGAAACGCGGGTCTCTGTCCGAGGCTATGGTCTCTGGTAGACCATGATAGCGAAATACGCTATCTAGGAACAGCTGTGCAGCTTGTTTCCCGGTGACCTTGTCACGTACTGGAGCAAGATGCACCATCTTGCTCAAACGGCAGACAAACACCAATATGCCGGTGTTGCCCTTGTCATCGGCCGGCAGGCCGAAGACGAAGTCGAGACTCATCGACTTCCAGCAATCCGCTGGTACAGGTAGGCTCTGCAGTGGAGCCGAGGCGTGGCCCGAAGGCTTCACCCTCTGACATGTTTCACATGTCTTGACATAGTGTGCCACCCACTTATACATGCGGGGCCACCAAAATGTCTGAGAGACCATTTGGTAGGTCTTCTCTCGGCCAAGATGGCCACTCGTCGGCGCATCATGCGCCTCTAGAAGTATTTCATACTTCAGATCCTCGTCGTTTGGAACGACAACCCGAGGAAGATCTCTATGGTCTACTCTGTAATGGAGTAACCCATCGGCCAGCTCATAACGATGGAGCTGCGCCCGCTGTCGAGGCGAAAGCCTATCGACTTTGGCGCCCCTGCCATCGGACAGGAACCCCGCCAGAGGTGTGTAGTTCTCGTCCTCCTGATACGCTAAGCGTATCCGATCGTATAGATCAGTCGTGACCCGACTGACATGAGCTAGCACATAGTCGGGTCGACGCGACAATGCATCGGCAATCACATTGAACTTGCCCGGCTTGTATTCGACGCGAAAGTTGTATTCCGCGAAGAATGACAGCCACCTCGCCATCCGCTGCGACAGATGCTGCGAGTTGGTAGCGGTCCGCAAGGACGCGTGATCGGTATAGATCACAAAGGGCCTTGAGCCCAAGGGGTGTACTCTAAACTTGACAAGAGCGTACTTCATCGCAAGTAGCTCCTTGTCATGAACGGGATAGTTCCGTTCGGCAGCCTTCAGCTGCCTGGCCTGGAAGGAGATGACACGTTCGTGTCCTTCATCGCCCTTCTGCAACAGCGCACAGCCTATTACATAGTCAGAAGCATCCCAGACGACGCTGAATGACTTGTTCTCGTCCGGTAAGGCCAGGACTGGTGCTTGCTGTAAGCTCGCCTTGATGCTGTCGAAAGCATCCTGGTGCTGTTGCTCCCAGACCCAGTCGGCATCCTTCTTTAAGAGATCCGACAAGGGTCGAGCTAGTTCAGCGTACCCTGCGCTGTACTTATGAAGATAGTTGGCTAAGCCCAACCACTTCCGGAGGTCCTTCTGCGACCTCGGGGTCGGCCAAGCCGCTATGGCCTTGACCTTCTTCGGATCGGCGCGTACGCCGACCCTGCTGACAAAGCAGCCGAGGAATTTTATCTCCTCAGCTGCAAAGACGCACTTGTCGATGTTTGCATAGAGCTTGTTAGCTCTCATGACCTCAAACACTCGACGGAGGTGCTTCAAATGCACCTCCATAGCCGTCTGGCCACCTTCGGCACGGCTATGGACGAATATATCGTCGAAGTACGTCTGAGAGAACGTACGCAATGGTCTAAACAATTGTGTGACCAAGCGATTGAACGTCGCTGGGGCATTTGATAGCCCTTGTGGCATTACTAGCCACTCCCAGAGCATCCCACTCGGGGTGCCCACTGCGGTGAGAGGGATGTCACTCTCCCGCATCAGGATCTGGTAGTATCCGTCTACCAGATCCAGGGCACTGTACAGCGTACAACCGACATGTTGTTTAGCAACACATCCTTGCGAGGGATCGGCGTCTGTGCCGGTACCGTCGCATTGTTCAGCTTGTTGTAAGCGTGAGCCAGACGCCACTTCCCGTTCGGTTTACGAACGCAGAAGGTCGGCGTCGAGTGCGGGGACTTTGACTCCCGCACCATGCCCGACTTCGCCTTTTCGGCGAAGAAGGCGTCCATGACCTCGCACTGCTCGCGAGGTAGAGGCCACTGCCTCGTGACACAATACTTTGTGCCAGGCACGAGGTCAATCTCTTGCCGTACTCCCCGATCCGGCGGGAGTTGGGATGGTGGGTGCTTCGACACCACATCCGAGTACTCTTTCACAAGAAGATTCACTGGATCCTTCGGGTTCTTGAGAATATCAGAATCCAAGCGCGTTGCGCGCTGCTTCGTGAACCCCTCCAGGACGTCCTCGCCCATTACGGAGGAAGAGTTCAAATCTTCAGGAGAGGTCTCCGGCTTCAGGAGCACCATCTCCGCAATCTCTCCGGCCTTCAACTCGGCCAGGAAGTCCTTCATGGACAGTTCCTCGAGGTTCAGCAGTGCTGACACCTCTGGCAGTGCCTCTAGATGGACGGCACCTGCCCTCACTTGACGACTGGACACGCCGTCGAAGACATGGCATTGCTCTTCGACCGGCCGTGCCGGTAGAGTCTCAGACTCCGAGTGTGGTACTTGGTTATCCACACGGGAGGTGCTCAACGACACCTCCGCACTCGTACTGGTCTTCTTGATCCCGCGTGGAACTCTGTTACCCACGCTAGAGACGCCTGCTGCGCTCTCGATCTTCTTCTCGGTCTCTTCGACCTTGTGTGGAACTATGTTACCCACACCGGAGGCGCTCTCAGCGCCCTCTCCAGCAGCCTCAGCTGCTTGCGGACCTATGTTACCCGCTTGCGGAACTACGTTACCCGCCTGTGGACCTATGTTACCCGCCTGGTCAGTGCCGTCCGGCACTGCCACAGTCGAAGCCCATACGGCGCGACGACTCTCAGCGTTGGGACTTGCCGTCGTGGCGATCCCACACGCTTGGCAATGAGCCTTGGTCTCACGACCGGTTGCGAGGCTCATCGCAACATCTTCACTGGATTCAGCGACTCCGAATACTTCTTCGGGCGCATAAGCGCCTTGGCGACCATCTCTGGCGCCCCAGTCCCGGACAGAGATGGGAACAATACTCACCAAAGCTCTGTCGGAGACTGCGGACCGGCTAGCCCCAATGGCTTTGCCGCGCCAATCGATCCAGGGCTCGTGCTTTTCGAGCCACGGTATGCCCAGGATCAAGTCGTACTTGTCCATGTCTAGGACAAGGAACGACTCCGTGCTGTCAAAGTCTTCAAACTTTACAGCCAGGTGCATCCGGACCCCAGGTACGTTAATCACCGTACCATCGGCCAGTCTCACCGAGACCTTGCCCCTGCCTTTGCTTTCTCGCAAAGCATCGGCGTACTTGTCGCCATTCCGCGCGACCATCTGGCGTCGCGCAAAGTTCGTCGACGCCCCAGAATCAATCAGGATTCTGAAGGAATCTCCATATCCCTGTACACTCGCGTGTACCACGAGCAGTCCGCCACTGCTCTTCTCGCCTCGAGAGCACCCAGGCTCTCAGGGGCTAAGCCTCCATGGCGTGCGCCGTCCGCACTCCTACCATGGGGACTTAGATCTTCCCCAGTAGGGCGCCCCGCCCCTACTGGTGACCCCAGTTCCCCTGGCTCTTGGGTCGCGGTTTCTGCCACGGGCCCCTCGAGCCTCTAGGTTTGGAAGGGAACTTCCTTTGCCCTCCCGCAGGGCAGGCACGTTGCATGTGCCCGATCTTCCCACATCCGTAGCAACGGATGGAGCTCTGTACGGCCGTACCCAGTTCCATGGGTACCGGCCCGGTGCTAGCTCCAGCTGCTGGAGCTCCTTGCACTGCGCCTGACGACGCATTGTGGCCTTGCCACACCGACGTAGGAGTACGAGCCTGTCGGTGGCTGTACTCCTCTTGGAGAGCGATCTGGATCGCTTCCTCCATAGTGTTCGGATGCACGCGGAACAACTGTGTGCGGGATGGGCCCACTTTCAGGCCATCCATGAACACTGTCACTTGATGTGTTCAGGTAGGGGGTTCCCTACCAGAGATGCAGCGAGTACTCGCATTTCCTGGATGTACTCATGCAGCTCACGCTTCCCTTGTTTACAGGCAAGGAAGCGCGAGCGCTGGCGATACTCATAGTTCGCCAGAAGGAAGGCGGCTCTAAGCTGTTGACACAGCTGAGCCCAGGTTGTGAAACAACCCGGCGTTGTCGCTTCGCGCGTGTACGCCCAGATCTTCGCCCGGTCTCCTAGGTTGGACAGGACGAAAGCGACTCGAAGTCGCTCGGTCGAGATTAGAGCCGCGTCCATCGCGAGCTCGACCTCTCTGACCTAGAAGTGGAGGTTCTCTCCTTCCTTCCCCTCATAAGGGTTAACCTTAAGCCTCAACGGCTTAGGTTGGGCTGGCTTCATCTCAGCCATGGGGGTCTGCAGCCCCTGTACGTGGGCGATAAGCCCTCTCTCGTACGTGTCGAACGCCTCGATGCGTTCGACCTGCTCGGCCGGCGTAGCAGCCGCCAAGCTTCGTAGGGCATCTCCTCCAAAGATGCCCACCATCTTCCGGACCGACTCAAACTGAGAGTCGGTCAAATGAGGGAACTCCCCTCTATCCATCCTTGCTTACCTTGTAGGAGCCACTGAGGATTCAGGTAGTCAATCTACCCGCGTAGGTGTGGATTGACTACAAGTACTACCAAGTGTGACGGGGTCACACGAGCACCTAGCTTGAGGAAAAATAGCCGGAGACCTCTCCTGAAGATTTGAACTCTTCCTCCGTAATGGGCGAGGACGTCCTGGAGGGGTTCACGAAGCAGCGCGCAACGCGCTTGGATTCTGATATTCTCAAGAACCCGAAGGATCCAGTGAATCTTCTTGTGAAAGAGTACTCGGATGTGGTGTCGAAGCACCCACCATCCCAACTCCCGCCGGATCGGGGAGTACGGCAAGAGATTGACCTCGTGCCTGGCACAAAGTATTGTGTCACGAGGCAGTGGCCTCTACCTCGCGAGCAGTGCGAGGTCATGGACGCCTTCTTCGCCGAAAAGGCGAAGTCGGGCATGGTGCGGGAGTCAAAGTCCCCGCACTCGACGCCGACCTTCTGCGTTCGTAAACCGAACGGGAAGTGGCGTCTGGCTCACGCTTACAACAAGCTGAACAATGCGACGGTACCGGCACAGACGCCGATCCCTCGCAAGGATGTGTTGCTGAACAACATGTCGGGTTGTACGCTGTACAGCGCCCTGGATCTGGTAGACGGATACTACCAGATCCTGATGCGGGAGAGTGACATCCCTCTCACCGCAGTGGGCACCCCGAGTGGGATGCTCTGGGAGTGGCTAGTAATGCCACAAGGGCTATCAAATGCCCCAGCGACGTTCAATCGCTTGGTCACACAATTGTTTAGACCATTGCGTACGTTCTCTCAGACGTACTTCGACGATATATTCGTCCATAGCCGTGCCGAAGGTGGTCAGACGGCTATGGAGGTGCATTTGAAGCACCTCCGTCGAGTGTTTGAAGTCCTGAGAGCTAACAAGCTCTATGCAAACATCGACAAGTGCGTCTTTGCAGCTGAGGAGATAAAATTCCTCGGCTGCTTTGTCAGCAGGGTCGGCGTACGCGCCGATCCGAAGAAGGTCAAGGCCATAGCGGCTTGGCCGACCCCGAGGTCGCAGAAGGACCTCCGGAAGTGGTTGGGCTTAGCCAACTATCTTCATAAGTACAGCGCAGGGTACGCTGAACTAGCTCGACCCTTGTCGGATCTCTTAAAGAAGGATGCCGACTGGGTCTGGGAGCAACAGCACCAGGATGCTTTCGACAGCATCAAGGCGAGCTTACAGCAAGCACCAGTCCTGGCCTTACCGGACGAGAACAAGTCATTCAGCGTCGTCTGGGATGCTTCTGACTATGTAATAGGCTGTGCGCTGTTGCAGAAGGGCGATGAAGGACACGAACGTGTCATCTCCTTCCAGGCCAGGCAGCTGAAGGCTGCCGAACGGAACTATCCCGTTCATGACAAGGAGCTACTTGCGATGAAGTACGCTCTTGTCAAGTTTAGAGTACACCCCTTGGGCTCAAGGCCCTTTGTGATCTATACCGATCACGCGTCCTTGCGGACCGCTACCAACTCGCAGCATCTGTCGCAGCGGATGGCGAGGTGGCTGTCATTCTTCGCGGAATACAACTTTCGCGTCGAATACAAGCCGGGCAAGTTCAATGTGATTGCCGATGCATTGTCGCGTCGACCCGACTATGTGCTAGCTCATGTCAGTCGGGTCACGACTGATCTATACGATCGGATACGCTTAGCGTATCAGGAGGACGAGAACTACACACCTCTGGCGGGGTTCCTGTCCGATGGCAGGGGCGCCAAAGTCGATAGGCTTTCGCCTCGACAGCGGGCGCAGCTCCATCGTTATGAGCTGGCCGATGGGTTACTCCATTACAGAGTAGACCATAGAGATCTTCCTCGGGTTGTCGTTCCAAACGACGAGGATCTGAAGTATGAAATACTTCTAGAGGCGCATGATGCGCCGACGAGTGGCCATCTTGGCCGAGAGAAGACCTACCAAATGGTCTCTCAGACATTTTGGTGGCCCCGCATGTATAAGTGGGTGGCACACTATGTCAAGACATGTGAAACATGTCAGAGGGTGAAGCCTTCGGGCCACGCCTCGGCTCCATTACAGAGCCTACCTGTACCAGCGGATTGCTGGAAGTCGATAAGTCTCGACTTCGTCATCGGCCGGCAGGCCGATGACAAGGGAAACACCGGTATCTTGGTGTTTGTCTGCCGTTTGAGCAAGATGGTGCATCTTGCTCCGGTACGTGACAAGGTCACCGGGAAACAAGCTGCACAGCTGTTCCTAGATAGCGTATTTCGCTATCATGGTCTACCAGAGACCATAGCCTCGGACAGAGACCCGCGTTTCACGGGTGCGTTCTCGGACACCCTGTTCCAGTTGTTGGGAACTAAGTTGACGATGTCAACTGCGGACCATCCGCAGACGGATGGTCAGACGGAGCGCGTCAACCGCGCGCTCGAAGATACTCTGCGCAGTATCTGTGCGGAAGCACCTCGATCCTGGTCGGATCAGCTTCCTATGGTTGAGTTTGCACTCAACAATGCGGTACACGCATCAACAGGGTTTACCTCGTTCTATTTGAATGGGTTACGACACCCCCAGATGCCGCTAACCTTGCGGGGAGGCACCGTGGCCTCCATCGTAAGTGGGGGAGAGACTCGGAAAGCCTTTTCCTCCCAGGTCTCAGCAATAGAGCCCGAGTCTTTTAAAAGACAGTTGTCGTCGTTTGTAGACGACAGGCTGACGCTAATCAGCCGGGTTAGAGATGCAATGGCATCAGCCCAAGACAAGCAGAAAGAGTACTCTGACAGAAAAGGAAGAGGAAATGTTAATGTCTTTAAACAAGGTGAATTAGTACTGTTAGATACTAAGAATCTACCTATAAACTTGGTTAGTTCCGTAGGGAGCAACAAGTTGAAGCACCGCTTCATCGGACCCTTTGCGGTCCTGGCCAGACATGGCGCGGCGTATACCATTGACCTCCCAAAGTCAATGGCGACGCACCCGACGTTCTACGTGGGGCGTCTTAAGCGGTATCACGATCCGCTGGGTCTTCCTTCTCGGACGGAGGAAGACCAAGGTGAGAACTCACCTCCTCGAAACGAGGCTGAGTCCTCCGGACAACCGGAGTTGCCGGTGACGAAGCCTGTGAATGAGAACCAGGCTGGCACCCACGCGAATCATACGAAGGGTATGAGGTACCGAATGGGAAGAGCTCGCGTAAGAGCCATACCCATAAGCCGAGCGGTATAAATACCCCTGCGGCTCGTAGGAGGGCATTCGACCATGCACCTCATGGCTTAGAGCGTCTAAGCCTCGACGGAGTTCCTTCAGGGCGGAAGCCGGAACTCGGCGGTCAATACGCCCATGGAGCTCATGAGTCTCACGCCCCAGAGCGCCCACATCTAGGCGAAGGACCTCTAGGGCCACTGGCCTGCCAGCCTGAGCGGCAGCCTGACCACCAGGTCCCAGCCCAAGGGCTATCTCGATCGCGTAAACGCGAGCTCGAAGTCGACGGACTTCGTGTTACAAAAAGAACCCCACCCAGTACTGACCTCAAGGTGAGGGTCCAGAAGGATGAGACTGAGAAGGAACCTCATAGTCAAAAGCGTGTGAGGGATCCTCCTGCCCTCCTTGATCGGAACGGAGAGGTTATCCCTCGTCACTGAACTCATGGAACCGGAAGTTCGGCTCCGGGTTGACTACCCTAAGGCTGTTAAGATCTGGGATCAGAAACAATTGCCGGGGTGTAAGTAGTCCGCGGCTTCTTAGCGCCTTACGGTGTACGGTCCCTGAATTGACGGAACCGTACCCGCGCTCATCTTGAGCGCTGGACTTAGACTGCTGTCTAAGTCCCTCCATAACGGAGTGGAGTTGCCGCTTAACGATGAAGTGGGCAAACTCAATGTGAAGATCGCGCTGGTCCAAGACATAGGACAGCAGACGTTATTCTCGGAGTTCTTTTAACTCCTGAACTGTGAAGGCCTTTAAAGAGACCCATCTCCAGAGCAAGTCTTCTGTCTGAGATTGGGTCGTTGTGTTTTCGGGCTGTACCCAAGGGTATCCCCACACGGGGAAGAGCCCACCACGGTCTTCCGGTTTCTTTCGAAGATGTGTGAAGTCGTTTAGAGGAATTCGGTGTGGTGCGAGCAACACACACCTAGCGGCCTCGATGTCCTTGACAATGAGTGGTTCATCCTGAGCCAAGGCACGCTCATAGGCGACACGAGAAGATCGCCCATGGTTGAGACCACGAGGGGCTCTGAGGTGCTCCAAGAACATGGGAGACCCAGACCCCGCATCCGGTGGGATAGTATCCATGGGGATACACCGGCGTGGGAGTCGCAGAGGATGATACCTCTGAAACACCTTGCAGCTGAGCAGCTTGGTAGTGCCCCTGGTGTTCATCGAGGCCGTTGGAGATCTCTTGGGGCTCAATAACAGCCCCCTCCTCTTCAACATCCACAAACTCAGAGTCGAAAAGGGAACGATACGCCTTTGCGATGGGAGGCTCCGGAGTAGGAGAGCCAGGGCTGCGCGCTTCTTAGCGGTAGCAGCACCCTCGTCAGCCCGCTTTTCAGAAGCTGCTTTCGCAGCTTGGGCTCGAGTTCGGCTAAGGTGAGGTTCTGGGTAGACGAGCTCGTTGGAGCCGCTTTTGCCTCGGATGATTTGGAATCACCTACAGGAGCGTCCTGCGAAAGAGCAGGCAGCAGCAGCGGTAGGCGTGCTGTCCGCCTTGGAAGCCGCCTTGCGGGCTTCCGTGCGCGTAGAGGTCTTGTCGGTTTGGCAGTCTTCGACATAGAAGGCGCTGAAGCGCTGTGAAAGCTAGCCCTCCGTGTCATGCTTAGGAGGTTGTCGTGGAAAACTCGGGTGTGTCTTGAAAACGCTGAAAGGTTTAATGAAAACCGCAAAGCCACAACGGTGGCTCGTCGATGGATATCGACAAGAGAAGGAAAGAGAGAGGCAATCTCTTCCTAGCTGGGAGTATTCCCAATCTAAGTGGGGAAGGATATCACGGGGTTAGATGAGGGGTACCCCTGATAGGGTACCGTTTCTAGCAGTAGATTACTTCTGAGAGTATTCGTTCTGTGGATACACAGTCATGGGTGGTGTGGACCACACTACTGCCACGTAGGTCCGGTGGCTGAGGGCCAACCAATAGCTTTGACCTACCTTTTATATGCATATTAAGGTTAAATTATAGTTAATTAGTTATTTGTATTACAGGCCAAATGACCTACTTAACTATAAATAAATCAGTCTTAAATCTACCCTAAACTAACTATTAAGTCCCCTAAGACCAGGGACTAGTGAACTGCCGTTCACTTAGAGTTTGTATACTCTTGATAGCAAGCTTCCTCAAGCAAGGTGCTCATATGACCCGTCACAGACAGGCTACAGTCAGTATTTGAAGCTTCACTCAAGATGGAGGGTAAAAATTGTTACGAGATCACAAGAACAAAAGCACGTTGCTCAAGGTGTCGCGTACCTCCCTGGCTCGGGGTCGGCACCTGTGGCTGTTGATGTGAGTACAGTCCTGGGAGGGGTCTAGAGTTCGGGTAGATAGGAAAAGTGTAAGCTCTTGAATAAATGTAGTAAACGTAAAGTCTTGTTCTTCTGCACTTGACTAGGGAAATTCGCAACTAACTTGAGAAAAATGAAAAGCAAAGCATTGTACCACGCCCTTAGAGATGACACCTCACCTCTCACACTCACCGAGCACCCACGGCATGCCATCCGTCCTTGCGGTTCCCGCCTCGCCAGGGACTCAGCCTCCTTTGCCACAGATTCTTCGGCAACCTCCCACCTTGGACCTCTACGTCGTCGAGGCTTGACGTCTAGCGCCATCATTTCAGGAAGGCATCCCACTAAATATATTATACCGCTGGATCGGTACCCTGACTGGACCCTCTGGAGCCACCCAGACGCCGAGGCCGCTTGGGTCCTTTCGACACACGACCTGGGTCCAACACCGCTGGGATGACCCTCTCATTCCCGGGTACGGGACAAAGGTCAGCAAGCGTGGCTTGTTTCCTTGAACGCTTTCGTGTGATGCTGCTGTGTACGTCAATGCAAAAGCCGCACTAAGTTCGGTGATACCTGCAACCAATCGTACTTAATTCCACACCTGGTGTTAACTATCGAGGCAGCCTTAGATTTCCGGACAGTGGAAGTACTTTGACAAAATTTGCAAGCGAGTGGTCACCGAATTTAGTGTAAACAGGAGATTGTCACGAATTCAATAATTTCGTGAAATTGGGAGTTTCACGAATTTAATCTCACATGTCTTTAGAGTAACATTCCAGCAACCTCCTCATTATTTTCGGATAGTGTACTCCATTCGACGTCAAGATGGCCAGCGCCACCAAGAAGCGCGTGTCGTACTTCTACCACCGTAGGGTCTCTATTGTCCTCCTCTCCCCTTCTGCTCTAACGTCCTTCTACCCTTCTACCTTTACAGCCGAGGAAGGACACTTCTACTATGGCCCAGGACACCCCATGAAGCCTCATCGCATGAAACTGGCGCACCATTTGGTGGTCAACTACGACTTGTACCGCAAAATGGACATCTTCGTACGTCACTGTGGGTATACAAACTTCAAGGTAGATTCTCATACTACCTCGTACTACAGGAGCCCCACATCGCGTCGGCTGAGGAGATCAAGACCTTTCACGCTCCAGACTACATCGACTTCTTACAGAGAATCAGCCCCAGTAATCAGAAGGACCTGACCTCCGAGCTCCAAAAGTGTACGTGAAGTAGTACACAGGATGTTCTACTATGGGGAATTTATCAAGTTTTTTTCTTATTTTTAGACAACTTGGGTGAGCTGACGGACTGTCCAGTATTCGACGGGATCTTCGACTTCTGTCAAATTTACTCTGGAGGAACATTGGATGCTGTTAGTCGTCTGAATCATGGTCAATGTGATATTGCCATCAATTGGGCTGGTGGACTTCATCATGCCAAAAAGTCGGAGGGATCGGGATTCTGTTATGTGAACGACATTGTACTGGGCATTTTGGAGCTGCTCAAGTACCATCCACGTGTGTTGTACATTGATATTGATGTACATCATGGAGATGGCGTGGAGGAAGCGTTCTACGTGACGGACAGAGTCATGACAGTGTCTTTTCACAAATATGGAGACTTTTTTCCGGGCACGGGAGACATTAAGGTATGGAAAGTGGTTGATAACTTCGTTGATGTCAGGCAACTACTAATTGCTGGCTCGTGTACAGGATATTGGTACGAAGAACGGCAAGTACTACGCTGTTAATTTCCCCTTGTTGAGCGGCATGAACGACGAGAGTTACGAGAGCGTGTTTAAACCTGTGATCCAGAAGGTCATGGAGACGTTCTGTCCCTCAGCTGTAGTGCTGCAGTGTGGTGCTGACTCTCTCACAGGAGATCGTCTAGGTTGTTTCAACGTTACTACGCGAGGTATGCTCATTGTATTGACGCTGTAGCAGTAGTATGTACTGACACTTATTGCCTTCTAGGTCACGGTGAATGCGTCAAATTTGTGAAAAGCTTTGGTCTCCCGATGCTTGTGCTGGGAGGTGGTGGGTACACAATTCGCAATGTCTCGAGAGCATGGGCTTATGAGACATCAATCCTATTGGAAGAAGAGGTGTCCAACAACATTCCGTATAACGATTACTTCGAGTTCTATGCACCGAATTTCAAGCTGCACCTGGAACCAGACCCAGACCTCGAAAATGTGAATTCGAGAGAGTACCTGGATGAGTGCAAGTATGTCACTTTAAAAATTGCCGGTGACTGTTATGTTGTTTGACTCTAACGATGATTGCTATTTTTGCAGGAATAAAATCTTTGAAAACCTACGTGCGCTAACAGGAGCTCCAAGCGTTCAGATGAGTCAAGCTCCTCCGACACATATGCTACGCGAAGAAGATGAAGACGCAGCAGACCCTGACTCACGGACTGATAACGACGGAAAACGGCAGCACGATGCGGAGTTTTATAGAGACGACAAGGACCAGCGAGGAAATGCAGACGACGATGCTGACGCTAGTGCAGCAAACGGTTCTGGTCAGGACGAAGGAGAGGACAATACGGCACCTGACGTCATTCCAATGGACGTGGACTAGACAAGGACTGCTTGTGCATTTCGCTTTATACGATGAAAACAATGGGCTAAAGATTGTTTCTTGCTGCAAGTATCTCTATTTCTGTTGCTGAAGTTTGCGTTGTTTATCACGTTCAGCCTTTTCAATCTCAAAGCGTTTGAGATCCAACCGCTGTAAGAACTCTTGTTTCTCAATGTAGCTGCAACAACAAATCAAACAACTCAATCAAACAATAACCAACAACACAGAACAGTACAATAACGTACCCATCCTTGGTGTACTGCGTCAGTTCCTCTTCAATGCCTTCGTTCTCCTTAAACTTGTCCCAATCCAGCGACGTCTTCTCCATGGTCGAGACCTTTTTTGGTTCATCAAGTGTTTCCAACACTTTATCCAATCCTTTCTTCCCTGTACCTGGTTTGGCACTAGCTGACACATTGTACTCTTTTCCAGCAAATTTCACCACGCGATCCACTTTTTGCTTCGTCGTCACTTGTGCCATGTCTTTTCTCGATTTTTTCACATCGACACTCAGAATGGGCATCGAAAACTCGTGCACTTTGCGTTTTCCACTTTTCTTGTCAGCTCTACGTTTGGTCTTTTTAGTCAGACCTTTTAACAATTTTGCAGTTTTATTTGCTGCTTTTTGGGATACTGTAGTAGACGCATTAATGTCGTCCCATAATTTGTCCACATGTGCGTCTGTCGTGACGCTTCGCTGCTTCTCAGTGACGTCGTCAGCGTCTAAAGTCTCCTCTTCCTCTTCTTCATCAGCTATAGAGTAATGTTGCCATATAAATAGTGATAATACTGGAATTAAGAACAAAAGACGCACCTTCGGGGATGTAATCGCCATCATCTTCGTCTGAGGAGCTCATTGGAATTGTTGTATTGATGGAGTGGTTTACGTCAATTTGTCGACTTACCGATTTTATCTGAAAGTTTGTATGGACTGCCATGTGGTTACCATGCACATACCGGTAATGTTTTAAACGGACTCTGGTTTGCTATTAAAGCAAATGGCTACACCCAGGAGAATGAGAATCATACCAGTGTATGTAGCTGCAAGAGAGAAAGTATTGACGTTGAGTATCAATAGAACGATTCAACAGAAAATCATCAGTAAAGAATCATGTGAAGCAGCAGGTGAAGTTCGTACAGGCAGGACGCTGTGGTTTCTCGCCAAGTAGACGACTCGTAATAGCCGTGAAGACAAATGTCAGGGAGTTGCAAATGGGAACAGCATTCGAAATGTCTACAAAACAGTGGAAACCATCAATGACACTTGATAAAGAGATATTGTCTACTAAAATCAACATAACGCACCTGCTGAGCCGAGAAGGTAGACGTAGACAACTGATCCACTCTGGTTCAATGCAAAAGGCAGTACAAACTGCAACAGCAACACAATACACTAAGTCTTCCATTAACTGCACCAAAACATCAAGTCTTACCTGCCAGTTCTTCACGAGTCCGACCAATTGCTTCCCGAACTCCCCCACACTATTATCCTTTCGTGTGTACATGACGTCGTCATTGCTTCCTGGTGACAGGTAAACCCCCACTCAATCCCTCGTAACTACTTTTTATACATCGAGTGTTTCATGCAACTCGTACCTCGTTTGATTAATGGGTTTGTACATCCCCATAATGCCCCCACAAAGAGGAAGGACAAGAGTGTCGACACCGTTGAGCTCATGCTACAGATTTGCCACGTGTAACGACCAACCGGTTATTATCGGTTTGCATCGAGGCATGGCAGGCAAGTGGCAAGTGCATACAGACGAATATGGGAATCTCTACTTCTATAACACCATCACAGGCGAATCTGTGTGGGAATTACCTGATGAAGAGGAATCTGAAATTCCAGAGAACCAGATCGACGACATTTCAGACGAAATCATTGAAAAACCACAAGAATACAGTGTTTACACGATTGCAGTTGGTGTTGCGGATGTTATGGTGAAATTAGTTGAAACCATTGAGACAAATACTCAAGTTGTGAAAAACGCAAAAGTCAAACGGAAATTCATGTCATTTGCAGCGGAAAAGAGATTTCTCAAAAATGCCGCAAATGATGACAAGAAGAAAAAACATTTGCATGATCGTACAGTCACAGCGTATGTGAATATGTTAATACCAAAGTTTGAATCAGGAAGTTCGCAGAGTAAAGAACGACGAGGAGTTGGGAGTCTTTTCACAGCAGAGGAATCGCGGAGATGGCAGCAACAACGTGATCAAGAACGTCAAGTGAAGCGACGTGCAATTCGAAGAGCGAGGCAACAGCATCAAGCAAAAGTGGAATCGCTGCAAAAACATCAGCAAATGTTGATTCTATTTCGATCAGATCTCATGAAATATCTGCTCGGGAAGATTTTATGTAGTACAGAATTGCAGAGACAACGAATTTTGCTGCTAACATCACCTCAGATGCTTGCAGAGATGAAAGAACGAAAAAAAGAAATGCAAATGAAACTCGAGCCAGAAATTGCAGAGAAAATGGCTGCGGAGGAGAAACTTACTCTGCACAAATATGAAAAGAATATTCGAAAGGTATTTGCAGCGATCGATGAAGCTGGAAGAGGCAAACTACATTTACTTCAAATTCTGTTTGGTGTATTTTCAAAGGAGTAAGTGTACATGATGAGATTCTGGGGGTCGTGGTTAACTGTTTGGAATGTGTTTTTGTTTAGGCGACCTCAGAAGTATGCGGCAAAGGTCCGAGGACTTGCCGAACTGCTTGGTTCAACAGAATTGCAGCGATTTTTGATTGATTTTGTGACCCAGACGAGTAGAAAGAATCCTGCTGGCCCGCGTTTGATTAGTCCAAGTGAGTTCCGAGAATTTATCACTATTATCGAGGAAGTAATAGACCACTACGAGGGTGTGAAAGCAGCCGTCGAAGACGCAGAAAATGATATAGAGACAACACTCGCTGCTGCATCCTCAGGTAACAATGTCAGTCTTGTGCAAGCTAGAATGGGAGCGTTGTCAGCAAAGAAAATTAGTCATGAACTCGCTGTTCTGAAAGAACACGACGCTCAGTTACAAGCCATACGCCACCAAGAGAAGTGTCGAGGTTTTGACGCAGACGCAGATATCCTTGTGCCATCTAAAGAAGAATGGGAGAAAAATCACCACCATCGACTGATTCGCTTGAACGAAAATCTACCTGTATTTTGTTGTTTGTGTCGGAGGAGGAAATGGGAGTTGTGGAGAAGAGAACAAGAGGAAATTGAGAGCGAATACCGCAGTCATTGGCCGACAATGCATGCTTTATGTGTGAAAAACGAAGAATTGCGTTTTGTTCAGGAGAGAGATCACCAGAACGGTATTCCTGTTCAAGCACGTGAACCAGCTCAAATTGAAGAGGAAGTGAAACCTGAACACGACTCCAGTGTGGATGTCCGACTTCCGAACTATAAGTTTGGATGCAAGGAGCGTGTTCATGAGGATTTTTTTGCCGTACAGGAAACATTGGTTGCTCTTGTCAGGCTTGTTGAATCAACAGTCAATGAAGAATTGTCTGAGCAAAGCAAACCTCAGCGACGGGTTCATAAGAAAATGGCGAGATCGCCTAGAAAACGAGCAAAGGAATTGACGCCTACTGACGTACAAGAGCGTATAAAGGTGTTTGAAAACGAAGAACAGGAGCGGAAAACAATGTATACTGAGGAGCTACACATGGTGATCATGCTTGAACGCAATCGACGAATTATCGAGCGACCTCATCTTCGTGCTCAAGATGCTGCGCACGACGCGTTAGTGCGCTTACTTGCACAGTGCGTGAATCCCTCTGGATTTCTATCGCGTCTCGACTTCGAACGATGTTTATCCTTCGTTCCACCTCAAAAACTGGTTCTTGCAGTCTCCGATATGGGTGTAAAATCCCTCAAGCTTTCTAACCGTCTTGTGCTCCAGACAATTCCATGTCGAACAGAAAGTATGGGTGATTACATCTTCACCCAAGCAACGCACATGCAGAAATCCTTGCGAAGTCCTTTTGTGGCGGAAGTGATATCGGTAGATAAGCACATGTTCCAGTCATTCTCGCAGCTTGGTCTACTTGTCGAATGCTGGCCTGTGGTTTTCGTGGTGACAGAGTCCTTCGACAAAGGCAGTTGGCTTACTCATTATCGTAGAACCTACTTTAATGCTGGTAACGAAGGTGTCAAGTTTTCTGCAGTGGAGCAACATATACGCAACGTATTTCGAGAGGTAGCGTCAGGGCTAGCAGCAATGCACAGTCTTGGTCTGCTACATCTAAACGTCAACTTGAGCAATATTTACATTACCAACAATGCTAACGCTCAAGATGATAAAATTCATGTGAGAGTTGGTGGGCTGTTATCGTGGAAGCATGACTACGATGTGAACAACTTGCAAGGTTCAGACATGCATGATTGTTTCAACCACTTTTACGCTCCACCTGAAATTGTCAAAGAGATGCCAATAACAGCAAAAGTCGACGCGTGGTTGCTCGGATGTGCTCTATGTGAAGCTCTCTTCATGTGGCAACGTCACCAATTGATCTTATCGACACCGAATCAACATTTACAGGATGCAACAATGTTCATCTTCCACACCAAAAGCGTCAATGAACTTTTGCAACAACTCCCAATTGCAACAAGTGCGTCGATGAGGTCAATCATTCGAATGTTGCTGCAGCCCAACCCAGCTCAACGTCCACAAATGAGTCAAGTTGTCGATCTACTTTGCAGCTCCAACCATAAATTCCACTAACTACAGGGGTTGTGAAAAATAGTCGACGGTTCCTGTTTTCATATCCGTTGCAACGAGCCGTCGGGCCAAGATATTGTGAGGCTTTTGGAGACACAAGTACAAGACGCACCTACTTGTCACTTCTCGAGATCAACATGGCGAAGGATCCCGCACAAATGTTAAATATCAAGGAATTGTTTCAAGTTGCCCAACAAAATGATTTCGAGGCAGTTCGGGATTATCTCCAAGTTGTTTTAGATGAAGATGGTTCGCAGCAAACTATCGAGTCGATCGTCGAAAGTAAAACCAAAAACTCACTTCTTCACTATGCATGTGACAATGGCAACTTGGAAGCATGCAAGTATTTGCTCATGGTTGAAGGTATGGCAAATGCGTTTCTGAATGAGATCAATGCTTTTGGTCATACTCCACTCTTCTACGCTGCTAGTAGTGGCAACTTGTCACTAATCAAGTGGCTTATTTCAAATGGAGCTGACATTGATACAGACTACAGTGATCGCAGTGATATTGTCCCCCGTGACGGAGATCTCGGGATATTCACTCCACTGCAAATCGCCTGTTTTAGAGGCCATGAAGGCGTGGCAAATTTTCTCGTTGAATGCAATGCCGAGATGTCGGGTACAAGGAGGAACGGCAAAACGCCATTACATTTTGCCAGTGCTGAAAATCATCCAGCAATAGTAAAACTGCTGATTGAAGCAGGTGCAGATGTTCACGCTTGTGATAGTGAAGGGAAAACACCAGTCGATGTGGCAAATAGTGCAGTTTTGCCATTATTGCTACCGGATGAGTATGATACACAGAATGGAGAGGATAATGACGTGGAATGTGGGTCTGGAGATATTGACGATGACGATGATGAATTTGAAGGGGATGACAAGACTAAACATGGAATGGAGGGCATTAAGAACGCGTTTGGAGCTGAAATTGCACGAGCGTTTAGGAGTAAATCATGGAAAACTCGAGTTGGTGCGATCACAGATGCCAGCACGTGTTTCCAGAATGTGTTTAAGAGGAAGAAGCTCATGAAATTGTTTGATGGTGCCTGTTGTCTGATGGAACTTGCTCTCCAAGATGCTGTAACACAAGTGGCATCAAGTTGCTGCACGTCGCTATTAAAAGTGGCGTTTAATGCAGTGATGAGTGAGAAAGACTTTCATACCAAAGAATTTCATGAAGAACGTCCAGTGATCCATCGTATTACAAGTGGACTGTTGTTACGAGGGGCTGGATCGAATGAGAAAGACTCGAGTGAAGCTGTATCATCGCTACTTTTCTTGATTTGTAAGAGCAGTGACATCACTCGATATTTGACGTCACAGATTACCCAGATGATGTCGTTGCCCGATCAGGAAAACGGTCCGTCCACCTCCAACGTCAATGTTTCATGGCGTCACCAGCTTGTAGCAATCAAGATTCTAAATGCAATCGCAAACCAGTATCGCTTGGATGAGACAGCTAGTGGTTTGAGGTTTGCCCAAGCGATGAGTATCAGCATGCTGGCACTAGAAAATTCTAGTGTTCATGTTCGTACTGCATCAATTGATCTGTTGGTGCAGTGTCTCGTGATTCGATGCGAAGAATCGGGTACGTCAGCATATGGGCTTCTCACTGCGTCCATTGTTCACTAATTTCGTTGTGCATGATGATCGTAGAAATGAAAGGAACACCAGACGCAATATATGAGCACACCAAAAACTGGTGCGAGTCTCTATTCAAGCAGCACAATCAACAACTAAAACCCTCCATCCAAGCGAAAATCAACACAGGACTTAAGAATGCTCTCCAGAAGAGCAAACGTTTGTCTAACAGGACTGAAGAATCCGTACAGACAAGTGGCGATGGTCGGAACGGCATTACTAAAGGAAGTTCTGTGGCATTTGATGTTCCTACTGCAGCGATTTCTCCCCGAAACAAAGCTGCGCAACGTGAAGATGATCTGCCTTACGCAGAACCGATTCAAGAACAAAACAAACACCTTTCGGTTGATATGCTAGAATGTTTTGGTGAAAAGGCTACAAGGTGTTTGTTTTCTAATGCTTGGGCTCCCCGCGTTGAAGCTCTGAGCTACGTTCAGTATTTGGTCGAAACGCGCCTACTTTCCTTTGAGAGACAAAATACCAAATCAACAGTATCACAACGTACGTTAGTGAGTGCGATGCAAATTACACTGTTGCAGGCTCTTCAAGATCGTGTAAACTCGGTATTTGAGGCTGGTGTGTCGTTGCTGATGGAAGTCAGTATCGCTTTCGATAATGCTGTGGCATCACCAGGAGATGTGACGATAATGAACGACCTAGTGCGTCCATTGATCCCAAGACTTCTTGTTAAGCTTGGCGATTCCAAGAATCGACTGCATGTGACAACAGAAGATGCTTTGGTGCTTCTATCAAGACAAACAGCATGTATCGGACCCGCATTTCTGCTGGAAGAGATGATCGCGTGTGATCGCAATTCGTCTCCACAGACACTATCTGCTACTTATCTGGCAAACAAGATGGCTCTAGTGTCCAAGTTAATGCTGGAATTTGGCGTCCAAGAGAATTCGTCGAGTGAAAAGGGGCTATTACCTATCCGAAATGTGCTACAACTAGCATTACAAGTGAGCGAGCACAAAGACCAAAACGTCAGACTAATGGCTTTGCAGATTGTGGCTGACACAATGCAAGTAGCTCGTAGTGCTGCTATGCCATTTCTAGATGCTCTTGCTCGATCTTCTCGCCAAAAACTAATATCAAAGTTGGTGGAGAGAGGCGTTATGGAGTCTGACATGTTAATGGATGAGGTAGACGACTTTGAGATCCCGGTCGAGATAGCCCGACCTGGAACTTCAGGTGCAATTCGTCCACTTACTGCCTCTGGATCCTCAACAAAACATCGACCAGCACTTGCTAATGCATCACTATCTGTCAACATATCTGCGCAGTCGAGCAGTGCAGCTCAGTCTCAACCAATTCAACTTCCCTATGGAACAGCTCTGACGAACGAACAAAAGGAGCTTTTCGCGAACATCATTCAAGGATTTGGTGAAGAACTGGTACGCTGTCTGCTCGATAAAGCTTGGGCTCAGCGTGAAGCAGCAATTCGTGAAGTTGAACGTCAAGTCGTGTGCTGTGCAAATGGCCGAGCTGTTTCAGACACTGCACTCCCAAAAACACTGGAAGCTCTTGGAATGCTAGCTCAAGTGCTCGAGATCGGGTTGAACGATACTGTAGCGCGCGTATTCCAATGCGCTTTGCGTCTGTTTCAAGTTATTGCGACAGAATTCTTGCCATTGGTGTCTTCAGAGCACCAATACGTGGATGAAATTCTGGAGAATGTCGTGGGTCTGGTACTGCAGAAGCTCGGAGACACGAAACAGCGTCTGCGTCAGGATTGTTTTACACTTTTACACTCAATGGCATCGCTGGGTCACGTCGGTCATGCTCGGATGTGTAAGATGCTAGCTGAAAAGTATCATCAGCTCGCGTCGTCATCTAACGCTGTAGCTGCTTCTCCGTTGGTTATCGGGGAACTTTTGAGATTGTTTACAATGCTTGTGAGAGAAGCACCGGTGGGTGAGAACCACCAGCAGCCGAATTTGTCCCTTGTCTTGGGAATTGTTGGTCCTGCACTGGAAAACAAGCACGTTGACGTACGGAATGCAGCTATAGCTTCGTATGTCGCGATCTACGAAACTACAAATGGCGGGACAAACGATTCGTACGGCGCAGTGGATCTCAACAGCTTCCTGTCAGATTTAAAACCTTCAATGCGAGAAACTATCACACGTAGCGTGGTGCAGATTACTAAAGCACTACCAACAAGTTCGATTGGTAGAGAAAATGACGATAGCAGCCGCCCAGAGATGAATACTGGTCGGAAGTTGCAACGATCTCTTGGTATTGATGCTCAAAAGCTTCAGCAGATCTGCACTGTTGAAATTACGGAACTGCTGACTTCGCCGTCCAGTACTCAAACTGATAAGTGTCTTGGAATGGATAAACTAGTGGATCATCTAGTGACATCTGAGCCGGATCCGAAATTCAAAGGGGCATGGGAGACTTGCTGTCTTTTGGTAAAACATCTTACACTCGATACAACACCTACGATATGCATGGCTGCGTTTGAACTGCTTCAAGTGCTTATTAACCCGCCTTCACAGAGATATAGTCGTGATAAGAGTAGTCAAGATTATGCCATTCCGTGGGGTGAATGGGGCGTGCATCTCGTGCTTGGATCTACAATTCGTAGTGTGATGCAACAAAGTGCCAACGAGAGTGTTCGTGTGCGCTCAAAAGTGCGCGATATACTCCGTCAGGTTGCTGGAAAAAGTCTTGTTGGCAAGAATGCCGTTTGCAATGCCATTCTCAGTGCTCCAGAGCAAAGTGATATGACTGGCACAGCTGGAGAGTCGATTTCATCTCGCAAAATCGCTTTGACAAAGCTGCGGTGGCAATTTTCTCTGCGATTAGAGCTTCTCTACGAGTTTCTCGTTGTCACTGAAAGCAGCAATAATGACCAACCTTCAACAAAACGCAAATCTAGCACTCGAGGGGTAAAATCTTCTTCTGATCCTCTTGGACTGGAAAACATTGTACCGTTCCTCGGATCGTGTGCAACGCACCCAAGCCCTCTAGTAAAGACTGCATCCGCGAAGATAATGCGTTTTTTGCAGTCTGTCTACAACGAACAAGTCGCAGCTTTTGTACAGGCGAGTTGTTCACCAGCTTTGCAACGACGACTTCAAGGTCTGATAGCTCAAGCTGCTCGTGGTGAAGACAATGTAAACAACAATGCTGATCATTTCGACGCAGACCGAGCCACTTGTGTACGTGGTAGTCGTGCATCACATGTACGACGTGTTGCTGCCCTACGACCACCTCGTTCTGTTCCTATTGAAGAGAAGCAAATGATGGTGGATGTGTTTCCTCCTCCGAATTCAGCTCCTAGCAAAAGTCGACAAAATACTACAGATGACGAGGATGACTCAATGAACGATGGAAATTCACAGCAACAGAAGTCTAGACAACAGCCCATTTGGCTCGAGGATAAGACAGGACCAAGCAAGAAAACACCTAATGACATGTTTGGGGAAATGTCTTTCAATGACGGCGAACCGGAAGGACCAAGTATGGGTGTCATGGCTGGCAGTGGAGCAGCTGGACTCATGAAAGCCCGACGAAATACCACCCTCCGTGGAAGTAGCAGCAATAATGAAAAAATCCAGGAAAGAGCTCGCTACGGAGTCTACTAAGAGCATTGGGGAACAATATGAGCTACTAACACAATTCCACGACTTTGACAACGTGCGATTCATTTTTATTGGCGTTTTGCATTGTGTTTATGTAGGACTTGACTTTCAACTCGATGGTGGTACCTACATCAATTGTTACCGGTACCTCCACAATCATCGAGATTACGATGGAGCTCATGGCCTTCACAATCACGAAGATTATGGCGACATTACATCCCAATAGCCCTCATCTCATTTCGAAACTTGCTCGGCATTAAACACCTGGTCAAGATGGCAACATCAGCAACCAGTAGTGGTGAAACATCAGAAACTATTGTTTATGATAGTGGTGCCTCGCTAATGGCTCGTGGAGCGATCGAATTTCACGACCATGTGGCTTCACGAATGCAAACTGCGCTTGGTAGACCCTTGCCTCAAGTGGAAGTTCGATTCGAGAATGTCTCGGTTTCAGCTGATATTATCGTGAAGGATAAAACGCAAGTGAAGACGGAGCTACCGACTATCGCCAATGTCATCAAGCAAAGCGCGCGACAACTTGGCGCTAAACGACATGTGGTCAAGAAAAACATCCTTCGTAATGTCAGTGGTGTGTTCAAGCCTGGCACCATGACGCTGATTCTCGGTCAACCTGGATCTGGCAAGTCGTCGCTTATGAAGCTGCTGAGTGGGAGGTTCCCTGCTGGAAAGAACATCTCAATTGAAGGTGACGTGACATTCAACGGGCTGTCACGTGGGACTTTGATGAAACGACTACCTCAACTCGTTGCTTATGTGCCTCAGAATGACAAACATCTCCCTACGTTGACCGTCAAGGAGACACTCGAGTTCGCTCATGCTTGTAATGGTGGAAGCCTGTCGGCACGTGATGAAAAACATTTGGTGCATGGTAGTCCGGATGAGAATCAAGCTGCACTTGATGCCGCGCGTGCCATGTACAAACATCACCCGGATGTCATCATCCGCCAACTTGGTCTTGACAAGTGTCAGAATACCGTCGTAGGTGATGCAATGTTGCGTGGTGTCTCCGGTGGTGAGCGCAAGCGTGTGACGACGGGCGAAATGGTGTTTGGCAATAAGTTCGTGCTCATGATGGACGAGATCAGCACTGGTTTAGACAGCGCCGCGACATTCGACATCATCTCGACCCAGCGCAGTCTTGCCAAAGCTTTCAACAAGACCATCGTGATTTCATTACTACAGCCGTCACCCGAGATATTCGAGTTGTTTGATGAAGTAGTGTTATTGAACGATGGATACGTGATGTATCATGGTCCTCGGTCAGAGGCACTGAGTTACTTCGAAGACAAAGGATTTAAGTGCCCTCCCAACCGTGACGTGGCGGATTTTCTTATGGATCTCGGGACGGACAAGCAGCGTCAATATGAAATTGGCCCTGTTCCGAGGTATGCGAACCAGTTCGCTGATGAATTTGAGAAGTCGGATATTCACAATCGCATCGTAAACGACCTACATGAGCCATTCAAACGAGAACTCGTAGAGGATAACAAGACCTACATCGAGCATACGCCTGAGTTTCAGCAGAACTTCTTGACTGGAACGATCACCCTTGTTGCTCGTGAGCTGAAAGTACTTGTACAAGATTCTGCTGCTGTGAAAAGCCGATTGTTCATGGCGTTGATCATTGGTTTGCTCTACGGTACGGCATTTTACCAATTCGATGAAGTGAATTCCCAGGTAGTCATGGGACTGGCATACACCGCTGTTGATACTTTATCTGTGGCGAAGTCTTCCATGATCCCAACAATTCTGGCTACGCGTGATGTGATCTACAAACAACGAGGTGCGAACTTTTATCGCACTTCGTCGTTTGTCATCGCCAGTTCTGCCAAGCAGATCCCCGTTGTGCTGATGGAGACTCTGTTATTTGGATCGATTGTGTACTGGATGTGTGGTTTCGTTGCGAGCGCTCAGAGCTACATATTGTACCAAATTGTGTTGTTTCTAGTGAATATGGCGTACGCTGCATGGTTCTTCTTCATCGCTTCCGTGTGTCCCAACATCAACGTTGCAAATCCGATTGCATTACTGTCACTGTTGTTTCTCGCTACATTCTCGGGCTTCCTGATCACGAAAGACTCGATTCCGGTATATCTGTCCTGGGTTTACTGGATCAGTCCGCATGCATGGGGTATTCACGCTGTTGCTGTGAATCAGTATCGCGACTCACGGTTCGACACATGTGTGTATAATGGTGTGGATTACTGCGCGGAGTATGGGATGCAAATGGGTGAATACATGCTCAGCGTATACGGCGTACCAACTGAAAAATACTGGCTGTGGTATGGTCTTGTCTTTTTAGCTGCTGCCTATGTTTTCTTCATGACTCTATCGTGTTTGGTACTTGAATACTGGCGATACGAGACACCGGAGACAATTTCACTCGACACTGAAAGTAGTGATCAAGACAAGAACACTGCTTCGTTACGAGACAACTATGCTCTTGTTGCCACACCTAAGGGTGCCTCCACTAAAGACGAAGATCATTTGGTTGTTTCTGTAACGCGCTCTGCAGAGAGAAACTTTATTCCGGTAACGTTGGCTTTCAAGAATTTATGGTACTCGGTCCCAGACCCTACCAATTCCAAGGCTACTGTTGATCTCCTCAAGAATGTCAGTGGATTCGCTCTGCCCGGCACAATCACTGCACTAATGGGATCGTCAGGTGCTGGCAAAACCACACTCATGGATGTTATTGCTGGGCGTAAGACTGACGGCCAGATCCGTGGTGACATAATGCTCAATGGACATCCTGCTACCGATATTGCTATCCGTCGAGCCACGGGTTACTGTGAGCAGATGGACATCCACTCCGATTCCTCCACATTTCGTGAGGCCCTCACGTTTAGCGCATTTCTGCGACAAGGTACTGATGTTTCTGACAGTCAGAAGTATGACTCTGTGAACGAATGTCTCGATCTACTAGACCTGAATCCCATCGCCGACCAAATCATTCGTGGCAGCTCAACGGAACAAATGAAGCGGCTGACTATTGGTGTGGAGTTGGCAGCACAACCTAGTGTATTGTTCCTTGACGAGCCTACAAGTGGCTTAGATGCTCGTTCTGCCAAACTCATTATGGACGGTGTGCGCAAGGTCGCTGATACTGGTCGCACCATTGTTTGTACTATTCATCAGCCGTCAGCGGTGGTGTTCGCTGTGTTTGACAGCTTACTGTTGCTAAAGCGTGGCGGTGAAATGGTATTTTTCGGTGACCTCGGGGAGAAAGCTTCAAATTTGATTAACTACTTTGAATCGATTGACGGGGTATCCAAGATTGAGAAAGATTACAATCCGGCAACGTGGATGTTGGAGGTCATTGGTGCTGGAGTGGGTAACAACAGTGGTGGCCACACAGATTTCGTGGAGCTTTTTAAGACCAGTATACAGGCTCGAGAGCTCGAGACAAATTTGAATCGTGATGGAATTACGCGCCCATCGTCTTCAGCTCCTGCTTTAAAATTTGACAAGAAGCGTGCGGCTAGCAACGTGACCCAAGCGACTTTCCTGATTAAACGCTTCTTCGATATGTATTGGAGAACGGCATCATACAACTTGACACGGTTTCTCATTTCGATTATGCTGGGATTAGTTTTTGGCATTGCCTACGTAGGCGCGGAGTATTCGTCATATCAAGGGATCAACTCAGGCCTTGGCATGGTCTTCATGACGCAGTCGTACATGTCTTTTATCGTATTCAGTAGTGTGGTGCCCATCTCAATCCAAGAACGAGCATCATTTTATCGAGAACGTTCAGCCCAAACTTACAACGCCTTCTGGTATTTCGTCGGTGCTACACTCGTTGAGATTCCCTACTGTTTCGTCGAAACATTGTTGTTCATGATCATTTACTACCCGATGGTAGGATTCACGGGAGGGGTGCAGTTCTTGTCATATTGGGTGAACTTGACTGGTCTTGTAATTCTTCAAGCGTACTTTGGCCAACTTTTGGCGTATTTGGCACCTAATCTGGAAGTGGCTTCGGTGTTTGTGATACTGGTCAACTACGTCTGGATCACCTTCACTGGTTTTAATCCTCCAGTTGCATCAATTCCACGGGGATATCGATGGCTGTACCATTTGACTCCACACAAATACACGTTCGCGAGTCTAACTGCCATCGTATTTGGCGAATGTCCAAACCCTGACAATGGCACTCAGTTTGGATGTCGCCAAATGACAGGCGCACCTCCTACCCTTGGTAACGGTGTCACGGTAGCTGAGTATTTGGATACCATTTTCTCAGCAAAACACAGCGAGATCTGGACGAATTTCGCCATCGTCCTACTGTGGATCGTTTGTCTTCGAGCTGTATCACTCCTAGCATTGCGCTTTGTCAATCACCAGAAGCGATAAGTACCGCACGAAAAACAATCTAGTTTCTACGTAAGATAATAAAGCTTACTAGAAATCAATTCGATCGAGCTGAAATCGTTGTCAGATTGAAATCCTTCTCAGTTCTAAAATCCCCATAACTTCACTTGTTTGTAGATAGGATTCATGGAGTCGAAACTCTGGTCCGTATTTGACTTGACCACTATTATGAAAGTGTCTTTGTGAACAAGTCGTGAATCATTGTCGAGTTTTCGATGAAGAGGAAATTACCGAATGAACTCAGCTTTCTGTGAAGTAAAGCAGTATGCTTATCTACCCGTGGCACTTGTGTGCGGTCTTCGATGGACAATGCCCTCATATCTGGCTCTAACCAAATCATCAATGCGTGTAAATAACTCCCCGTAATCTTTTGCGAGTTGGTCCTTGGCTCCAGTCTCCACGGACTTAGACATTGACAATATTTTAGCCACTCTCTCTGGCCGATATCCTTTACCTTGCCAATAGCTGAGAAGTGCATTCCGCATTCGATCGTCCTTAAACCCAAGAACGAGCATAATGAAGTCATCATCTGACATCGTCTTGTCTCGCAAAAATTTGGCGATATTGTCGTCGAAGCGTTCGAAATTTTTAATAGTAGTAGTAGGTCTCACCATCTGCACGTAACTAAACCATTCCTTGATTCCCGGGTTTCCGGCCAGCTTATCATCAACTCGTTGTATGTTTAGCAACTCGAAAGCAACGCTCGTATCTATCTTGGACTCACTCCATTTCGTGAACATTGCCTTTTGCATACCATCTACGAGATTTTCAAATTCTGGGCGATTCTTGAGAGACTGAATCAGTGCAACCATATCTTTGTCCGAGGAAGTTTTGGCCAGTATCGCGTACATTTCATCATCGGGAAAATCATCGAGTTGAGCCCGATACTGCTGTATGTACCTGAACCACTTGACAAGTGCTGGGTTCTTGTCCAGGTTGACTACAGTGTTACTCAGCTTATACTTCTCAAACACGACTGCGGGGCTTTTGCCATCTTTAAGCAACTTTTTGGTAGACGGGACAAAGGTTAATTTGAACTTTGCCAACGTAGCGAGGCTCACCCTCTCTTGTGCGTCTGCACTGTCCTCGATCGCGGCACTATTCACACTTGCAACATCGTAGACCCGTAAAAATCGCGTCGACGGAGCCGCTTTCTTGTCATCTCGATAAAACAACTCCTGATTATGGACACTCGTCTTCTGGATGTTGTTTCCCTGGATCTGGTCGAGGGCTTGAATTATTGTGGTGTTCACGATGAAGGTCAACAATGCTGTCAACACGGTGCAGGAACAACGCATTTACACGTCGATGGGTTTCTTCGTGCAAAATTCTTCAAGGCTTGTGGCCAATTTGACAAATGCGCAATGAGAGACATCTCTCCTTCACTGGACACTCTGCACCTGGACAATCGATGGGATCGCTCATCAAGATAGGATGCTACGAGTGTTTATGGCATACAAATATGTACAATGGAATTGATATGTGTATTGTCCGTATACGCATATTTGAACTCATTATTCGTACCCAAAAATTATGTACTTTATGTGGGTCAAATACTTGCACTCGACAATGAGGGAGTGATGTAATTAAAATACGTGATGCACTAGTAGAACCACTTTCACTGTGCACCATTAATGGCCCATCAAGACATACTACCTGTATTTGTACATGTGGTACGTAGTTCACCACATGATGTGACATCATTGATGCCCTCTAAGCGAAAAGAACTAAGAACACAACTACTACAGTACTAGTATACGTTATGCACTTGCCTTTAACATAAAGATGGCGTCAACAAGATGAGACAAGCTGTCAAAACGATGGGTTTAATGTCTTTAATGACGATGCGGTAGGCATAATCAGATGAAGTCTTCTTCTTGTACTACTACTACTACTGTACCGTGGTGGGTTTAATGCAATTTTGTTATCAGACGTAGAATGATGCTGACAGGGTAACACAAGTTTTACAGAAGTTACCGAAAGCAAGTGACTTCATTACTTCATAAATCGATTCTCATTTGACAGCACCCACTCGGCTGAGACCCGAGTCTCACCTGGTCGAGCTTGCCTTGTGACTGTGCTCGGTCAGATGGAGCGTGGCACAGCTACAGTATGTTGTTTGACACTAGACTGATATGCGACTTGGTTAAATCATTAAAGCACGGTAGTTGCCACTACCACTCTAGCATAGATATTTACCACTAAAATACTGCAACTGTAGTACCGGTATGGTAAATAAGTGACCAATTCTGTCGAGAAACATTGCGTTAGATCGAGGCAAAGCTCGCCCGCACTGAAGACATGTACGGTACATTATACCACATGTTAGTGATTACGGCTTCTTGCAAAACGTATGGCATATGTACAGTGCATGTGAGCCGTTGCAGTACATTGCTGTATTAATACTGAAGTAGATGCCAATGGCATCATGCCATGCGTTTCAAATCAAGAATTGAAAAAGACAAGAATTTAAAAAAGATTTGGTGTCGTAAACATGGAGGTCAGAAAAATGCGACAGCCGCCACAACTTGTGGACCACAAATAGGAGTGTACATGTACGGGCAAGGGCTCTTACTTATGTAGCGAACCATAGCTATGTTTCTCAGCAGAATGAGTTATTTATCGGACCAGTACTTGCCAACTCGCAATGATGCTAGCTAGAGTTGTAGCGTCTTAATGGTAAATACCTATACTGAAGTGGCATCCATATTAACACCCGTGTTGATATGATTTACCAAACTTTACTTCAGCTGACCTTTTAATCTGACCGCGCCAACTCGGTTGATCGTGGTTCGACATTCTGTACTGATATGGAAAGTCTGTGACGGGGTCACACGAGCACCTTGCCTAGAAGAAGCGTGCTATCAGGAGTACCGTATACAAACCAGAGCTCGCAATCAGCACATCCCGGGTACCTACACCCACCCGAAATTGCTTTCTGGCCGATTCCGTGTAGGATACTCCTTCTAGAAGTACCGTATCGCTCAAGTCCTAAACGAACTTTTGTCCTAAGCGAACACGATTATCTACCAATTGCGTACCGTGAAAAATATACATATGTCATTGCACTAAAACACTGATATCGAGACTCTAAAACTTAGCCTGCTTCACACCACCAATTTCGAAGATGGGACGACAGTGCACCACGGGTGCCGACAGATAGTCAAAGCAATGCAAGCGCATATCGGTCGACTATACGTACAAATTGCAGGTACTGCATCTTTAGAAGCTGACAATGACACAGGCAAAGCTGTCGCCAAATTATACCCCTTGATCGTATGTCAGCTGGGCGAAAGAAAAAGCTTAAGCAGCTTTCATGCTGGAGGCGTCAACGCAAGCACATTGAGCTGATGCGCAGTCAGCATAAGGGGGATCACAAAAACCTACGTAACACTAGTGAAGCCACTGTTCTGCCTCGCGATGTCGAAGAAATACATCGTGCTGTGGCTTAACTCAACGAGGAGAGGAGGTTGTCCTGTTTCAGCGCAAATGCTCCAATTCAAGGCGCTCGAGGTGGCATCAGAGCGTAGTTTTCCCGCGGACATATTCACCGCTTCATATTCGTTGAGGAAGGGTTTCATACGGGTTCGATTACCTATTCGTGTTCGTACATGCCAAAGACAGACCACGCCTGAAGATGCCGAAGCTGCGGCTGCAAGTTTCGAGCTGAAGTGTGTGAAATCACCGTGAAGAACAACATTTCCACGGTTCTCAATGCTGATCAAACAGGTGAGATGCCTAGCAATTGATCATGTACGATTCTCGTCGTGTCCATCTTTCCGACGCTAATCGGTAGCATTTTAAAAATAATTCTTATCCATTCGATTACGTAATTACCCTAATCATCGCACCTTGCCGTTCGTTTAGGACTTGAGCGATACGGTAAATACTTTTTTTGCGATTACTCTATCATAAGTGGTGTGGGTCACACCACTGCCACATTGGTCGGGCGGCCGAGGGCCAACCAATAGTATTTGACCTTCTTTTATATACATTTATAGGAAAAACTAAAGTTAATTAGTAAGTTGTATTACAGACCAAATTATTAACCAATCAGTCTAAATTCTACTCCCTACCCTTTCGTTACCTTATCCATACATTGTGTACCTTTTTACAAAACGAGGTATGTACGAATAGACGTCATAATGAACCAGTAATGTAACCGCAGCAGTATACCTCATTCTGTGGCTGTATTTTTACCTGCACGTGGCAAGTATTTGCCAATCAGATGAGAGAAAACAACGTGACCATCGACAATATTTCATACTACTATTGTGTCCCTTTCCTAGGTCTGTTCGCCAGGAGTACGGCAGGTTCACTAGCTAACCTGACCTGCATGAACCTCGATTTCAACACCACCGGCGTGGCGGTGTACTTTTGGATTAAGATTTGCGCGCGGCCCGTGTCCAAGCATACTTACAAAGAGAACAGGGGTATTAAGGAGCTCCCTGTGGACAAGAACATCCGCGAGGTAACGAGTTTTGAAGTTGCGTTCATCGATTCCAGGAAGGAAGTTGCCATGCCACCTCCACGAACTGTGGCGCTTGATAGATGGAGGGGTGGGAGCATTTTGCGGATTTGGCTTCCAATGCTCTATGCTTCGATTCGTGTAACGGGGTTACATGAAAGGGGTACCCCAGAAAGGGTACCGCCTTTAGAAGTAGATATACTTCTGTGAGTGTTTGTTTTAATACTCTGATGGAGTGGTGTGGGCCACACTGTGGTGTGAGCCACACCACTGCCACGTAGGTTCGGTGGCTGAGGGCCAACCAATAACATTAAACCTACCTTTTATATGCATAATTAGCTTAAAGTATAGTTAATTAGGAGTTTGTATTACAGGCCAAATGAACCTAATTAACTATAAATAAATCAGTCTAAAACTTACGCTAAACTGGCTATTAAGTCCCCTAAGACCAGGGACTAGTGAACTGCCGTTCACTTAGAGTTTGTATACTCTTAATAGCACGCTTCCTCTAAGCAAGGTGCTCGTGTGACCCCGTCACACTTAGTAGCACTTGTAGTCAATCCACGCCTACGCGGGTAGATTGACTACCTGAATCCTCAGTGGCTCCTACAAGGTAAGCCAGGATGGATAGAGGGGAGTTCCCTCATTTGACCGACTCTCAGTTTGAGTCGGTCCGGAAGATGGTGGGCATCTTTGGAGGAGATGCCCTCCGAAGCTTGGCGGCTGCTACGCCGGCCGAGCAGGTCGAACGCATTGAGGCGTTCGACACGTACGAGAGAGGGCTAATCGCCCACGTACAGGGGCTGCAGACCCCCGTGGCTGAGATGAAGCCAGCCCAACCTAAGCCGCTGAGGCTTAAGGTTAACCCTTATGAGGGAAAGGAGGGAGAGAACCTCCACTTCTGGGTCAGAGAGGTAGAGCTCGCGATGGACGCGGCTCTAATCTCGACCGAGCGACTTCGGGTCGCTTTCGCCCTGTCCAACCTAGGAGGTCGGGCGAAGACCTGGGCGTACACGCGCGAAGCGACGACGCCGGGTTGTTTCACAACCTGGGCTCAGCTGTGTCAACAGCTTAGAGCCGCCTTCCTTCCGGCGAACTATGAGTATCGCCAGCGCTCGCGCTTCCTTGCCTGTAAACAAGGGAAGCGTGAGCTGCATGAGTACATCCAGGAGATGCGAGTACTCGCTGCATCTCTGGTAGGGAACCCCCTACCTGAACACATCAAAGTGACCGTGTTCATGGATGGCCTGAAGGTGGGCCCATCCCGCACACAGTTGTTCCGCGTGCATGCGAACACTATGGAGGAAGCGATCCAGATCGCCCTCCAAGAGGAGTACAGCCACCGACAGGCTCGTACTCCTACGTCGGTGTGGCAAGGCCACAATGCGTCGTCAGGCGCAGTGCAAGGAGCTCCAGCAGCTGGAGCTAGCACAGGGCCGGTACCCATGGAACTGGGTACGGCCGTACAGAGCTCCATCCGTTGCTACGGATGTGGGAAGCGCGGGCACATGCAACGTGCCTGCCCTGCGGGAGGGCAAAGGAAGTTCCCTTCCAAACCTAGGGGCTCGAGGGGCCCGTGGCAGAAGCCGCGACCCAAGAGCCAGGGGAACTGGGGGCACCAGTAGGGGCGGGGCGCCCTACTGGGGAAGATCTAAGTCCCCATGGTAGGAGTGCGGACGGCGCACGCCATGGAGGCTTAGCCCCTGAGAGCCTGGGTGCTCTCGAGACGAGAAAGAGCAGCGGCGGACTGCTCGTGGTACACGCGAGTGTACGGGGATATGGAGATCCCTTTAGAGTCCTGATTGACTCTGGGGCGTCGACGAACTTTGCTCGACGCCAGACGGTCGCGCGGAATGGCGACAAGTATGCCGATGCTTTGCGAGAAAGCAAAGGCAGGGGCCAGGTCTCGGTGAGACTGGCCGATGGTACGGTGGTTAACGTACCTGGGGTCCGTATGGACCTGGCTGTAAAGTTTGAAGACTTTGACAGCACGGAGTCGTTCCTTGTCCTAGACATGGACAAGTACGACTTGATCCTGGGCATGCCGTGGCTCGAAAAGCACGAGCCCTGGATCGATTGGCGCGGCAAAGCCATTGGGGCTAGCCGGCCCGCAGTCTCCGACAGAGCTTTGGTGAGTAATGTTCCCACCTCTGTCCGGGACTGGGGCGCCAGAGATGGTCGCCAAGGCGCTTATGCGCCCGAAGAAGTATTGGGAGTCACGGACTCCAACGAAGATGTTGCGATGAGCCTCGCAACCGGTCGTGAGACCAAGGCTCATTGCCAAGCGTGTGGGATTGCCACGACGGCAAGTCCCAACGCTAAGAGTCGGCGCGCCGTATGGGCTTCGACTGTGGCAGTGCCGGACGGCACTGACCAGGCGGGTAACATAGGTCCGCAAGCAGCAGAGGCTGCTAAGGAGAGCGATAAAGGCGTCTCCTGTGTGGGTAACATAGGTCCACAAGTGGGTAACACGGGTCCACAGGCGGGTAACGTAGTTCCGCAAGCGGGTAACATAGGTCCGCAAGCAGCTGAAGCTGCTGGGGAGGGCGCCTCCGGTGTGGGTAACATAGTTCCACACGAGGTCGAAGAGACCGAGAAGATCGAGAGCGCAGTATGCGTCTCTAGCGTGGGTAACAGAGTTCCACGCGGGGTCAAGAAGACCAGTACGAGTGCGGAGGTGTCGTTGAGCACCTCCCGTGTGGATAACCAAGTACCACACTCGGAGTCTGAGACTCCACCGGCACGGCCGGTCGAAGAGCAATGCCATGTCTTCGACGGCGTGTCCGGTCGTCAAGTTAGGGCAGGTGCCGTCCATCTGGAGGCACTGCCAGAGGTGTCGGCACTGCTGAACCTCGAGGAATTGTCCATGAAGGACTTCCTGGCCGAGTTGAAGGCCGGAGAGATTACGGAGATGGTGCTCCTGAAGCCGGAGACCTCTCCTGAAGATTTGAACTCTTCCTCCGTAATGGACGAGGACGTCCTGGAGGGGTTCACGAAGCAGCGTGCAACGCGCTTGGGTTCTGAGATTCTCAAGAACCCGGAGGATCCAGTGTATCCTCTTGTGAAGGAATACTCGGATGTGGTGTCGAAGCACCCACCATCCCAACTCCCGCCGGATCGGGGAGTTCGGCACGAGATTGACCTCGTGCCTGGCACAAAGTATTGTGTCACGAGGCAGTGGCCTCTACCTCGCGAGCAGTGCGAGGTCATAGATGCCTTCTTCGCCGAAAAGGCGAAGTCGGGCATGGTGCGGGAGTCGAAGTCCCCGCACTCGACGCCAACCTTCTGCGTTCGTAAACCGAACGGGAAGTGGCGTCTGGTTCATGCTTACAACAAGCTGAACAATGCGACGGTACCGGCACAGACGCCGATCCCTCGCAAGGATGTGTTGCTGAACAACATGTCGGGCTGTACGCTGTACAGTGCCCTGGATCTGGTAGACGGATACTACCAGATCCTGATGCGGGAGAGTGACATTCCTCTCACCGCAGTGAGCACCCCGAGTGGGATGCTCTGGGAGTGGCTAGTGATGCCACAAGGGCTATCGAATGCCCCAGCGACGTTTAATCGCTTGGTCACACAATTGTTTAGACCATTGCGTACGTTCGCTCAGACGTACTTCGACGATATATTCGTCCATAGCCGTGCCGAAGGCGGCCAGACGGCTATTAAGATGCATTTGAAGCACCTCCGTCGAGTGTTTGAGGTCATGAGAGCTAACAAGCTCTATGCCAACATCGACAAGTGCGTCTTTGCAGCTGAGGAGATAAAAGTCCTCGGCTGCTTTGTCAGCAGGGTCGGCGTACGCGCCGATCCAGGGAAGGTCAAGGCCATAGCGGCTTGGCCGACCCCGAGGTCCCAGAAGGACCTCCGGAAGTGGTTGGGCTTAGCCAACTATCTTCACAAGTACAGCGCAGGGTACGCTGAACTAGCTCGACCCTTGTCGGATCTCTTAAAGAAGGATGCCGACTGGGTCTGGGAGCGATAGCACCAAAATGCTTTTGATAGCATCAAGGCGAGCTTACAGCAAGCGCCAGTCCTGGCCTTGCCGGACGAAAACAAGTCATTTAGCGTCGTCTGTGACGCTTCTGACTATGCAATAGGCTGTGCGCTGTTGCAGAAGGACGATGAAGGACACGAACGAGTCATCTCCTTCCAGTCCAGGCTGCCGAACGGAACTATCCCGTTCATGACAAGGAGCTACTTGCAATAAAGTACGCTCTTGTCAAATTTAGAGTTCACCTCTTGGGCGCGAGGCCCTTTGTGATCTATACTGATCACGCGTCCTTGCGGACTGCCACCAACTCGCCGCATCTGTCGCGGCGGATGGCGAGGTGGCTGTCATTCTTCGCGGAATACAACTTCCGCGTTGAATACAAGCCGGGCAAGCTCAACGTGCTTGCCGATGCTTTGTCGCGTCGACCTGACTATGAGCTAGCTCATGTCAGTCGGGTCACGACAGATCTATATGATCGGATACGCTTGGCGTATCAGGAGGACGAGAACTATACACCACTGGTGCAGTTCTTGTCCGATGGCAAGGACGCCAAAGTCGACAGGCTTTCGCCTCGACAGCGGGCGCAGCTCCATCGTTATGAGCTGGCCGATGGGTTACTCCACTACAGAGTAGACCCTAGAGATCCTCCTCGGGTTGTCGTTCCAAACGACGAGGATCTGAAGTATGACATACTTCTAGAGGCGCATGATGCACCAATGAGTGGCCGCCTTGGCCGAGAGAAGACCTACCAAATGGTCTCTCAGACATTTTGGTGGCCCGCATGTATAAGTGGGTGGCACACTATGTCAAGACATGTGAAACATGTCAGAGGGTGAAGCCTTCGGGCCACGCCTCGGCTCCATTGCAGAGCCTACCTGTACCAGCGGATTGCTGGAAGTCGATGAGTCTCGACTTCGTCTTCGGCCTGCCGGCCGATGACAAGGGCAACACTGGCATATTGGTGTTTGTCTGCCGTTTGAGCAAGATGGTGCATCTTGCTCCGGTACGTGACAAGGTCACCGGGAAACAAGCTGCACATCTGTTCCTAGATGGCGTGTTCCGCTATCATGGTCTACCAGAGACCATAGTCTCGGATAGAGACCCACGTTTCACGGGTGCGTTTTGGGACACCCTGTTCCAATTGTTGGGAACTAAGTTGACGATGTCAACTGCGGACCATCCGCAGACGGATAGTCAGACGGAGCGCGTCAACCGCGTGCTCGAAGATACTCTGCGCAGTATCTGTGCGGAGCACCTCGATCCTGGTCGGATCAGCTTCCTATGGTTGAGTTTGCACTCAACAATGCGGTACACGCATCAACGGGGTTTACCCCGTTCTATTTGAATGGGTTACGACACCCCCAGGTGCCGCTAACCTTGCGGGGAGGCACCGTGGCCTCCATCGTAAGTGGGGGAGAGGCTCGGAAAGCCTTTTCCTCCCAGGTCTCTGAAATAGAGCCCGAGTCTTTAAAAAGACAGTTGTCGTCATTTATAGACAACAGGCTGACGTTGATCAGCCGGGTTAGAGACGCAATGGCGTTAGCCCAAGACAAACAAAAGGAGTACTCTGACAAAACAAGTAGAGGAAACTTAAACGTGTTTAAGGTTGGTAACCTAGTTCTCCTAGACACTAAAAACTACCGCTAAAGGTGGTTAGCTCTGTAGAGAGCAACAAGTTGAAGCACCGCTTCATCGGACCCTTTGCGGTCCTGGCCAGACATGGCGCGGCGTATACCATTGACCTCCCCAAGTCAATGGCGACGCACCCGACGTTCTACGTGGGGCGTCTTAAGCGGTATCACGATCCGCTGGGTCTTCCTTCTCGGACGGAGGAAGACCAAGGTGAGAACTCACCTCCTCGAAACGAGGCTGAGCTCTCTGGACAACCGGATTTGCCGGTGTCGAAGCCTGCGAATGATAAACAGACTGGTACCCACGCGAGTCATACGAAGGGTATGACGGTACCGAATGGGAAGAGCTCGGGTAAGAGCTATACCCATAAGCCGAGTGGTACGAATACCCCTGCGGCTCATAAGAGGGCATACGACCATGCACCTCATGGCTTAGAACGTCTAAGCCTCGACGGAGCTCCTTCACGGCAGCAGCCGGAGCTCGGCGGTCAACACGCCCATGGAGCTCATGAGTCTCACGACCAAGAGCGTCCAAGTCTTGGCGAAGGACCTCAAGGGTCCCCGGCTTGCCAGCCTGAGAGGCAGCCTGACCACCAGGTCCAAGCCCAAGGGCTATCTCGATCGCATAAACGCGATCTCGAAGTTGACGGACCTCGTCACTTAAAAGGGACCCCACAGAGTCCCGACCCGAAGATGAGGGTCCAGAAGGATACGGCTGAGAAGGAGCCGCGTACTCAAATGCGTGCGAGAGCTCCTCCTGCCCTCCTTGACCGGAACGGCGAACTCCACTATCATGTGGAGCGGGTCGTCCAGGAGCGGCGGCGCTCTGGGAAGCGCCAGCTGCTTGTGAAGTGGCGGGGTTACCCCTCGTCACAGAACTCGTGGGAGCCGGAAGACCGGCTCCGGGTTGACTGCCCGAAGGCTGTTGAGATTTGGGATCAACAGCCGGGGCGTAAGTAGTCCGCGGCTTCTTAGCCGCCTTACGGTGTACGGTCCCTGGGTTGACGGAACCGTACCCGCGCTCATCTTGAGCGCTGGACTTAGACTGCTGTCTAAGTCCCTCCATAACGGAGTGGAGTTGCCGCTTAGCGACTAAGTGGGCAAACTCAATGCGAAGATCTCGCTGGTCCAAGACATAGGACAGCAGGCGATCTTCTCGGAGTTCTTTTAACTCCTGAACTGTAAAGTTCTTCAGAGAAACCCATCTCCAGAACAGGTCTTCTGCCTGGGTCTGGGTAGTGGTGTTCTCGGGCTGTACCCAAGGGTACCCCCAGATGGGGAAGAGCCCACCACGGTCTTCCGGTTTCTTCCGAAGACTTGTAAATTCCTTGAGAGGAATTCGGTGTGGTGCAAGTAGCACACACCTAGCGGCCTCAATGTCGTTGACAAAGAGTGGTTCGACTTGAACCAAGGCACGCTCATAGGCGCCACGCGAAGTGCGCCCATGGTTTAGACCACGAGGGGCCTTGAGGTGCTCCAAGAACATTGGAGACCCAGACCCCGCATCCGGTGGGTAGTATCCGCGAGGATACACCGGCGTGGAAGGCACAGGAGTGCCTTGCAGCTGAGCAGCTTGATAGCGCTCCGCTGCTCATCGAGATCGTTGGAGATCTCTCGGGGCTCGGAGACAGCCCCCTCCTCTTCCTCCTCGTCTGAGGAGTCGAACAGGGATTTGAATCCCTTAGCGATTGAAGGCTCTGACGTAGGAGAGCCAGGGGCTGCGCGCTTCTTAGCAGCAGCAGCACCCTCACCAGCCCGTTTTGGAGACGCTGCTTTCGCAGCTTGGGCTCGAGCCTTACCTTCGGTCAAGGTAAGGTTCTTGGCAGGCGAGCTCGTCGAAGCTGCCTTTGCCTCCGATGATTCCGTATCATCAACAGGAGCGTCCTGCGAAGGAGCGTCCTGTGCAGGAGTGTCCTGTGAAGGAGCATCCTGAGAAGAAGGTGGATCTGTGACGAGGCGGGTGAACGCCTGAATCGTCCAGGTGTATAGTACGCGTTCCAGATGGGAACTCCGCTTGGGGTCTTCCAACCAGAACAACCTTGGTCAAATTACTTCAACCGAGGTGGCGTGTGTCCTTGTGTCAATCCCTATAGGTTCGTTTGTCTTCGTAACCAGGGAGATGCACCGCGGGTGAGTTGTCTTCTAAATGTAGGTCTTGGTCGCAGGGCCGGACGTAACTTCTTAATACGTAGCCTCCACAGCAGTTAACCAGATATAAACAATAAGCGTAAGTTTTAGACTGATTTATTTATAGTTAATTAGGTTCATTTGGCCTGTAATACAAATTACTAATTAACTATACTTTAAGCTAATTATGCATATAAAAGGTAGGTTTAAAACTATTGGTTGGCCCTCAGCCACCGAACCTACGTGGCAGTAGTGTGGCTCACACCACAGTGTGGCCCACACCACTCCATCAGAGTATTAAAACAAATACTCACAGAAGTATATCTACTTCTAAAGGCGGTACCCTTTCTGGGGTACTCTTTCATGTAACCCCGTTACATCCTCCCCCACTTAGGTTGGAAACACCCCCAACCAATGAGGAGCTAGGAAGAGAGCTCCGCTCTCTTTCCTGTCCTTTGGCGATACCCATCGACGAGCCACCGTTGTGGCTTAAGGCTTTCATTCAGCCTTTTCGCGCGTCCAAGACACCTGGAGACTTCCACGTCAGTCTCCCAAGATGCCTAAGAAGGCAAACACCCGCGGCGCTTCGGCGCCTTCTAAGTCTAAGACCGCGAGGTTGAAGACTGCTAAGGCCAAGTCGAAAGACAAGGCCGCTCCGCGCAAGGAAGTCCGCAAGGCGGCTTCCGAGGCAGGCAGCAAGCGTACGGCTGCTGCTGCCAGCCAAGAAGGGAGTTCGCGACGCAGTCGCTCGCGCTCCCTGTCACCCGACGATAGGCCGAACCCTCGGTTCGCCTATCGGGACCACAGTCCTGGGTCTGAATCCCCGGAATTCCACATTCCTATTATCACGGGATCAGAGTCCGACGGGGACTCTCCTGGATCCGCTAAGGATCTGACACGATGTGACTCTAGATTTTTCCGAGTCCCGCCCAAACGGGTCCTGATTGGTGGATCAGAAGGCCAGTTTCGTGTGACAAGTGGATGACAAATGGGTTATGGAAAGTGATTGGAGTGTGGGAAGGCCATGGAGGGCCCAGGTATCCCAAACGTAAGAGAACCCAGACAAAGGAGTCTGGATGGTACCAAGTTCCCGACGACAGGTTATGCTCAAAAGGCGCGGAAGAGCTCTCAACTAAGTATGGTTGATCGAGCCACCTAGTCTTGACATGGCCTCACACTCATACAAGTACCTGAAGACAATGAGTCCCCATTGAAGTTCACCAAACACCACTGTCACCAAGCGTAAGGCCAAGATGGTCCAAGAAAGAGATGAAGTCCGAACGAAGATGTCTGGACGTGCCAAGTCTAGATGAAGAGACTCATCATAGCTACACCAAGTCAGCCGACGACGATCTGCTTTCTGTGCAAGGAAGCATTGAAGAACAGTCGAAGAAGAACCATCAGTCAACCAGAACCAAGAGTCGACAGATCCCAAGATCAAGCAACCACACATCAATGATGACGCAGACAGAGATATGCAGAACAGGGAACACTCATCAATGATGACGCAGACGAAGACACACTGAATGTGAAAACACTCATCAATGATGACGCAAGCGTAGGTATACTGAAAGTAAGTCTAAAGTGTGCATGCATGCATTACAGCGAAACCAAAGATAGGACAGATAACATATAATCAGAGTTCGTTTTACCGAGAAACCCACAAGCGACCCGGACAAGCCTGCCTGAAGAAGTATACCAGGAGGCCCGGTTAGGTGTGGTGTGAAGGCGCGTGTGGCAAGGCATCCAACGTGGAGCTCTCGTAAGTATTCTAGGCCACATTGGGTTGGGGACCGAGTGTGGCTTGCCTATCACTCGGAGTGAACCGCCCATTCCATATCTAGTTGCGGTTGTCTCTCCGAAAGGGGTCCCGCATTTCATATTCTCAACCGATTACCTTTTGCGTTGTTGTATCAGTCTCAACGTAGAGTTTGAACGAAAGTACTGTTGAGTGAAGGGATTGTATTGCTTACATTAATTTCTCCTATATTGGGAGTGGTGCGCGTTCAGAAGAAAGTCGGCCGGGATTGACTAGTATCCCGGAATTGCGACCAGTCGACTAGTGAAGTGACCGACCTTTCCACGGTCCGAAAGAATAAGGAGGGGCTACATATTGTTATAACTCTGATTAGTTGTTTATTGTTTATATCTGGTTAACTGCTGTGGAGGCTACGTATTAAGAAGTTACGTCCGGCCCTGCGACCAAGACCTACATTTAGAAGACAACTCACCCGCGGTGCATCTCCCTGGTTACGAAGACAAACGAACCTATAGGGATTGACACAAGGACACACGCCACCTCGGTTGAAGTAATTTGACCAAGGTTGTTCTGGTTGGAAGACCCCAAGCGGAGTTCCCATCTGGAACGCGTACTATACACCTGGACGATTCAGGCGTTCACCCGCCTCGTCACAGATCCACCTTCTTCTCAGGATGCTCCTTCACAGGACACTCCTGCACAGGACGCTCCTTCGCAGGACGCTCCTGTTGATGATACGGAATCATCGGAGGCAAAGGCAGCTTCGACGAGCTCGCCTGCCAAGAACCTTACCTTGACCGAAGGTAAGGCTCGAGCCCAAGCTGCGAAAGCAGCGTCTCCAAAACGGGCTGGTGAGGGTGCTGCTGCTGCTAAGAAGCGCGCAGCCCCTGGCTCTCCTACGTCAGAGCCTTCAATCGCTAAGGGATTCAAATCCCTGTTCGACTCCTCAGACGAGGAGGAAGAGGAGGGGCTGTCTCCGAGCCCCGAGAGATCTCCAACGATCTCGATGAGCAGCGGAGCGCTATCAAGCTGCTCAGCTGCAAGGCACTCCTGTGCCTTCCACGCCGGTGTATCCTCGCGGATACTACCCACCGGATGCGGGGTCTGGGTCTCCAATGTTCTTGGAGCACCTCAAGGCCCCTCGTGGTCTAAACCATGGGCGCACTTCGCGTGGCGCCTATGAGCGTGCCTTGGTTCAAGTCGAACCACTCTTTGTCAACGACATTGAGGCCGCTAGGTGTGTGCTACTTGCACCACACCGAATTCCTCTCAAGGAATTTACAAGTCTTCGGAAGAAACCGGAAGACCGTGGTGGGCTCTTCCCCATCTGGGGGTACCCTTGGGTACAGCCCGAGAACACCACTACCCAGACCCAGGCAGAAGACCTGTTCTGGAGATGGGTTTCTCTGAAGAACTTTACAGTTCAGGAGTTAAAAGAACTCCGAGAAGATCGCCTGCTGTCCTATGTCTTGGACCAGCGAGATCTTCGCATTGAGTTTGCCCACTTAGTCGCTAAGCGGCAACTCCACTCCGTTATGGAGGGACTTAGACAGCAGTCTAAGTCCAGCGCTCAAGATGAGCGCGGGTACGGTTCCGTCAACCCAGGGACCGTACACCGTAAGGCGGCTAAGAAGCCGCGGACTACTTACGCCCGGCTGTTGATCCCAAATCTCAACAGCCTTCGGGCAGTCAACCCGGAGCCGGTCTTCCGGCTCCCACGAGTTCTGTGACGAGGGGTAACCCCGCCACTTCACAAGCAGCTGGCGCTTCCCAGAGCGCCGCCGCTCTGGACGACCCGCTCCACATGATAGTGGAGTTCGCCGTTCCGGTCAAGGAGGGCAGGAGGAGCTCTCGCACGCATTTGAGTACGCGGCTCCTTCTCAGCCGTATCCTTCTGGACCCTCATCTTCGGGTCGGGACTCTGTGGGGTCCCTTTTAAGTGACGAGGTCCGTCAACTTCGAGATCGCGTTTATGCGATCGAGATAGCCCTTGGGCTTGGACCTGGTGGTCAGGCTGCCTCTCAGGCTGGCAAGCCGGGGACCCTTGAGGTCCTTCGCCAAGACTTGGACGCTCTTGGTCGTGAGACTCATGAGCTCCATGGGCGTGTTGACCGCCGAGCTCCGGCTGCTGCCGTGAAGGAGCTCCGTCGAGGCTTAGACGTTCTAAGCCATGAGGTGCATGGTCGTATGCCCTCTTATGAGCCGCAGGGGTTTCGTACCACTCGGCTTATGGGTATAGCTCTTACCCGAGCTCTTCCCATTCGGTACCGTCATACCCTTCGTATGACTCGCGTGGGTACCAGTCTGTTTATCATCGCAGGCTTCGACACCGGCAAATCCGGTTGTCCAGAGAGCTCAGCCTCGTTTCGAGGAGGTGAGTTCTCACCTTGGTCTTCCCGTCCGGAAGGGAAGACCCAGCGGATCGTGATACCGCTTAAGACGCCCCACGTAGAACGTCGGGGCGTCGCCATTGACTTGGGGAGGTCAATGGTATACGCCGCCGCCATGTCTGGCCAGGACCGCAAAGGGTCCGATGAAGCGGTGCTTCAATTGTTGCTCTCTCTACAGAGCAACCACCTTTAGCGGTTAGGTTTTAGTCTAGGAGAACTAGGTTACCACACCTTAAAACGTTTAAGTTTCCTCTACTTTTTGTCAGAGTACTCCTTTTGTTGTCTGGGCTAACGCCATTGCGTCTCTACCCGGCTGATCAACGTCAGCCTGTTGTCTATAAATGACGACAACGTCTTTTTTTTTAAAGACTCGGGCTCTATTTCAGAGACCTGGAGGAAAAGGCTTCCGAGCCTCTCCCCCACTTACGATGGAGGCACGGTGCCTCCCCGCAAGTTAGCGGCACCTGGGGGTGTCGTAACCCATTCAAATAGAACGGGGTAAACCCCGTTGATGCGTGTACCGCATTGTTGAGTGCAAACTCAACCATAGGAAGCTGATCCGACCAGGATCGAGGTGGCTCCGCACAGATACTGCGCAGAGTATCTTCGAGCACGCGGTTGACGCGCTCCGTCTGACATCCGTCTGCGGATGGTCCGCAGTTGACATCGTCAACTTAGTTCCCAACAATTGGAACAGGGTGTCCCAAAACGCACCCGTGAAACGCGGGTCTCTATCCGAGACTATGGTCTCTGGTAGACCATGATAGCGAAACACGCTATCTAGGAACAGCTGTGCAGCTTGTTTCCCGGTGACTTGTCACGTACCGGAGCAAGATGCACCATCTTGCTCAAACGGCAGACAAACACCAATATGCCGTGGTGTTGCCCTTGTCATCGGCCGGCAGGCCGAAGACGAAGTCGAGACTCATCGACTTCCAGCAATCCGCTGGTACAGGTAGGCTCTGCAGTGGAGCGAGGCGTGGCCCGAAGGCTTCACCCTCTGACATGTTTCACATCGTCTGACATAGTGTGCCACCCACTTATACATGCGGGGCCACCAAAATGTCTGAGAGACCATTTGGTAGGTCTTCTCTCGGCCAAGATGGCCACTTTCGGCGCATCATGCGCCTCTAGAAGTATGTCATACTTCAGATCCTCGTCGTTTGGAACGACAACGAGGAGGATCTCTAGGGTCTACTCTAGTAATGGAGTAACCCTTCGGCCAGTCATAACGATGGAGCTGGCCCGCTGTCGAGGCGAAAGCCTGTCGACTTTGGCGTCCTTGCCATCGGACAAGAACTGCACCAGTGGTGTGTAGTTCTCGTCCTCCTGATACGCTAAGCGTATCCGATAATATAGATCTGTCGTGACCCGACTGACATGAGCTAGCTCATAGTCGGTCGACGCGACAAGCATCGGCAAGCACGTTGATGAGCTTGCCCGGCTTGTATTCAACGCGGAAGTTGTATTCCGCGAAGAATGACAGCCACCTCGCCATCCGCCGCGACAGATGCGCGGCGAGTTGGTGGCAGTCCGCAAGGACGCGTGATCCGTATAGATCACCAAAGGGCCTCGTGCCCAAGAGATGAACTCTAAATTTGACAAGAGCGTACTTCATTGCAAGTAGCTCCTTGTCATGAACGGGATAGTTCCGTTCGGCAGCTTCGCTGCCTGGACTGGAAGGAGATGACACGTTCGTGTCCTTCATCGTCCTTCTGCAACAGCGCACAGCCTATTGCATAGTCAGAAGCGTCACAGACGACGCTAAATGAGGTTTTCGTCCGGCAAGGCCAGGACTGGCGCTTGCTGTAAGCTCGCTTGATGCTATCAAAGCATTCTGGTGCTGTCGCTCCCAGACCCAGTCGGCATCTTCTTTAAGAGATCCGACAAGGGTCGAGCTAGTTCAGCGTACCCTGCGCTGTACTTGTGAAGATAGTTGGCTAAGCCAACCACTTCCGGAGGTCCTTCTGCGACCTCGGGTCGGCAAGCCGCTATGGCCTTGACCTTCCCTGGATCGGCGCGTCGCCGACCCCTGCTGACAAAGCAGCCGAGGACTTTATCTCCTCAGCTGCAAAGACGCACTTGTCGATGTTGGCATAGAGCTTGGTAGCTCTCATGACCTCAAACACTCGACGGAGGTGCTTCAAATGCACTTAATAGCCGTCTGGCGCCTTCGGCACGGCTATGGACGAATATATCGTCGAAGTACGTCTGAGCGAACGTACGCAATGGTCTAAACAATTGTGTGACAAGCGATTGAACGTCGCGCTGGGGCATTCGATAGCCCTGTGGCATCACTAGCCACTCCCAGAGCATCCCACTCGGGGTGCTCACTGCGGTGAGAGGAATGTCACTCTCCCGCATCAGGATCTGGTAGTATCCGTCGTCACCAGATCCAGGGCACTGTACAGCGTACAGCCCGACATGTTGTCAGAACACATCCTTGCGAGGATCGGGCGTCTGTGCCGGTACCGTCGCATTGTTCAGCTTGTTGTAAGCTGACCAGACGCACTTCCGTTCGGTTTACGAACGCAG